>JAOTQE010117584.1:1748-12800 GCA_025631205.1 Nesometra sesokonis
AAAGGGGCCCCCCCCCCCCCCCCCCACCTCTTTCATCAGATCCTGGATCCGCCCCTGACAGGATTATGAGTTTTTTATGATTGGTATTTTTTATTCAAACCCACATCAATTTTACATATGTGGGGTTTTTTGGTGACATACTGTAGTAAGACATGGTGGTTGGGAATAGACATTTCTTGAGGCACACATTCCAGGCAAAGCAGAGGAAGGCCAAGATGTAGATAGGACAGAACCATAAGAGAGACACTTAATGATAATGGGATGTGAGCTAAATTTTGATGGGATGTTATTTGGTTTTTTTGCAAATGTATTGCATGTCAAGCTTAGTAATTTGATTTCTGAATGGCGGTGGACATGCACAGACCACTGCAAGCTCAAATACTGTAGTTGTCAACCACATAGTCAAAACGTAACGTGCATCTTGTATCAAAAAGGAAGTCGACATAAGGATCAATTGATTGGCAGTATCGCATATCACCACCATAATTACCTTCACTGTCATAATTACTAATCAATAATGATAATTAATATCATCAGTGTGCATCATCAGTTTCATCATGATGCTATTTAGAATGACCTCTCACTTTAATCTTCTTTGTTACCATTGTTAACACTGACCATATTATAATTACCATATTATTATTTTATCTATCACCAATTATAGGATGGTGCTTTGTTAGTGCTACAAATTTATAAATATAATCATTCTTTTATCCATTTTAGTTGAACCTCTCGTAAGTGGACACCCTCGCGTCTGAGAAAAGTGTCCGCTTATGGGTGTCCGTTTACAAGGATTTTAGTCGATAGAGGGCCAAACATTATAAAATTATGTATAACGTCCCACATTTCACGGCCTTCTCAACACAAGGCTTCTCAAATTTCTAGACAAACATTCTATAATTTTTTAAATATTGTTTATCATTTTTAAGATTGGTTAGTAATACGATTCTCAGCCAAAGATTTGGTACAAGAACATGTTCATTGTACAGAATAATTACTCAATTTTCCAGGATGTATGCTTATGGGATATAAATTAACATACAAAAAATCTAAATTTTAAGATAAAAAGTATCCATGTCCCTCACTTCTGGGAAAAGTGTCCACTTATGGGTGTCCGTTTACAAGGATTTTAGTCGACAGAGGGCCAAACATTATAAAATTATGTATAACGTCCCACATTTCACAGCCTTCTCAACAGAAATGGCTTCTCAAATTTCTAGAAACCACATTCTATAATTTATTAAACATTGTTTATCATTTTTAAGTTAGTAATACGATTCTCAGCCAAAGAAGATTTGGTACAAGAACGTTTTTTTGTACAGAAAAATTACTCAATTTTCCAGGATGCACACTTATGGAATGTAAATTAATACAAAAAAATCAAAATTTTAAGACAGAAAATGTCCATGTCCACTTACGTGAGGGTGGTTAAACTGAGGTCTAAACAAATTAAAACCTTGGTGTCCTCTAATCCGTTTTTGAAAATTTAAGGTAGGGGCACAGAATACACAATATTTAGTGTATGTTCACCCTCATTTTTCAAACTTCTTTCTCCCTTTTTTGAACTCATTAGTTACTCTACTGCCAGACCCAACCCATTCCATACAATTTATAATTCCCAAGTAATTTGTTGATCAAATATGGCATAAAAAAATTAATTAACTGTAAAGAAATTAATTTTTGGATAAAATTGTATAATTTCCAGGATCCTAGACACGAGCCAGAAATTTTTGCTGATATCAGACCGTCCTGAAATACTTGGCTCGGTTAACTGTAATTGTTAGCAGGACTATCCTGAATAAACGCAATAATAACCATTAATCTGGATTCTGCTAAAAAGTAAATGATACTGCAAAACGATAAAAAGATAGCAAGAGATGGCTCTTTGATTAAGTCAATAACATGTGTTATACAGAGATAGTATCTCAACTAATGCACTAAAATACAATAATGTTCACAGCTTACTGAGTTTATGATTGGGTTGGTCATTAAATACAGCAAATATGGGCAGATAATAGACCCAAGGGATTGTGTTCTAAAAGTACTTATTATTGCAATATTTTGACATTTTATCATAATATTGGAAATAGACAAGTAGGCTATGAACATTTTCTTCATAAGAAAAATGTTAAAAAGTCTAACATCATGATTCCTGATGATGCCACAGCAAAAATGCCAAAATATTGAATCAATTTATGATATCATTTTTTGTGGTATGTAGAACTGGGGTGGAACGCCATGGTTGGCAAAATTTAGGTTAAACCCAAACAATTTTCACACTGCGTATGTCTTATACTCTCATCCTGTTTTTAGGCCAACATGCAAAGTTGAGTATTTCCTGTCCACTGTTAGCGGCAACAAAATATGGATTATTCTTAAATTTTTTAGTGATTTCCCTGTTGAATCATAAAAAAAAACTGTCGGCCAATGAATAGAGGACTCTCATGACATCTGGCAACCACACACACACAGGGAGGGACTGTTTGGTTGTGTGACCGTCGTACGACTGTCGCACGACACAGTGAGTGCCCGACTTAAAATGTAGGGCTAGTTCTTTGCGATGCCTGTTTATATTTTCATGCTCCATTGATCACAGAACGCTAACCTCTTGCTTCAGCGTCCTGCTGCGTAAACTCCTATTATGCTTCTTAAATCAGTAGACCTTTTGGTAATATTTGGTAGATAGTAAATTATAAATTTGTAACTTTGACAATAACATTAACAACTTAATGAAAAAGCATGTTTCTAAATTCATTTTTTATTTCCTTTATGTAACTAATTTATAAATATTGAACATGGAAAATAGTACTTATGCATTAAATAAGGTCTAAAAAAATTTGTGTTGTCCAAGCACAAATTTTTTTTTAAACTGGGACAATTTTTGGATAATTTTATGTTGTTTTTACAATTTTCTGTGGTATTGTATTTATTTAGTCAAAAAATGTGAAAAATAACAAAAAAGAAGGCTGACCCTGATTTTGGTCTCGGGCTTAGGCAACTCAAATTGATTTTTTAAAGCCTAAGCTATCCAGAAAACAGACATTGTACTTTACTAATGCGACTAAATAAATTTGTGTTAATAATTTTGTGCTTCATAGATAAAATAAAATTTTGAAAGCAACTTATTATATTTTACCTTTATGATGTAATAATTTCAGAAACAGTCTAGCTTTGAGATTTACAAAACATTCCCATTAAACAGAGAAAAACTGTAATAGCTAATAAAAAACATTGTAAAGCAAAATGCGCTTTGTTGATAAATGGACAACTATGTTAGCTGTCTTTATGGATTGCCTTTTAAAGCAATTTATTGCAATATTATAACAACTTATCATAATAATATTAGAAATAGTCTTAGAGAAATAATAGCTTATAAACTAAATATTATAATGGAAAATTGTGCTTCAAATAGATAAATAATGAGCATTATGGACTGCCTTTTGGACATTTTTATCATATCATTAAATTGTGTTTAAAAATAAGCATGTTCGTTATATTGTAGAACTTTATATGATAATATTGTATCTTGTAACAATTTAATTTGTTCCTAGTGTAAATCCATATCTGATAATCTCATTCATTATCAAAATTTAATCAGTCTTCATTACACCCAGAACCCTTGTATTAAATTTCAACAAAATCTTTTGGCTACTTTTTGCTGCAAAGCAGCGAATCATATTCTTGACAGCAATTTGACCTCTCGAGGTCATTGTTTGTCAGATTAGATAGGCCTATGCCCTGAACAGTGGAGTTTCATTCTTTTGTTCTGCCGGGTAAATCAATTACGTTTGTAGACTACCTATTCGTACCAGTAACCGGCCCCGATTGAGTATACAGTAACTATTCAGCCAAACGGTGTTTTTACTCTATTTCTAACCTAGGCCTAGGTTTCCTATCTAATCTCGTCGGCCCATATGCCAGCCATAATAATCTAAGGACAGTGTTTTACGAACCCATTATTATGAAGCGAGGCGACGTTTGTTGTAGACTGGCATGTACAGTACTAAACGGTCGTTTTTAAGCCGGTATCCGATCGTTTTGCTTGCGTCTTCGTTTTTGTCGTCTCTTTACAACACAGGTGGATAAAGGACAACTCGTACCTGAACCAACCCATACCCAAAATTTGGACGATTCGTACCCGTACCGTATTAACACGTAGCCAAAGATTTCTGTAAAATATACTTAAAATAAGTATTACAAGCTATAATTCTTTTTGTGAGTATGAGTATTATTAATATTATGAAAATGGCCAAAATTAGTAATAACAATAAAAATACATTTATAGTAGCGTATTCAAGAATAATAATTAAAACCACAACAATCCAAACTATTGCTCTTTCCCACTTCACAATGTACAGAGCCCCTATCCTAGGTAAGAATAGGCCTAGGCAAGTTCGTAAGTCCTATCCTAATTAATTTATCGTTCTTTTCGCTGGACTAAAACAAGTACTTTTTAAGAAACATTTGTAGGGCCAGGATATGTCGTAAATTAGCTTCGCAGCAGATCACTTGCAAATTTCAATTACTGGTGGTATGCATTAATCATGCTCAGAGACAATGAAGTCGTAACAAACTGGGATGAAAAGAATCCAAAACAAGAATTACAATAAGGTACATTTGTGAAACACTATACCTCTGGCAGTAGTGAAATTCTAATGTGGAACTTGAAAACTCTAAATTAAGGTTAAAGGTCATAAGATCAAAATTTAGGACCTACAGGAGGGTCTTGTCAAAGGGCATGCCAAATATAAAAAATCTCTACCTCTGATTTACAATCGCTATGGTGAAGTTAGTTAAGGTTGACAACAGACAGACAGACAGACAGACAGTGAAATTGACAGACAGATGAACAGGATGAAAACAAAATGCCTGAGGCATAAAAATTAAACGCATCTGTTCTGCTATATCGTATCATTTATTAATTGAAATCTGAAAGCTAATAACAGTAACAGCGCAATATTTGAAGAAAACTAATTATTGAATAATTTAATCAATTTATCTTCGAATACTATTTTAATAAGCCACAATCCAAATATTTATCAAACTTAAACATATAATTTAAAGAAAAAAAAATGCTACATACTGCACTCTTTTCTATTTTAACATTACAAAACAAAACAAAGTAAATCATGAATTACAAACAATAATGCATTAAACAGAAAATTAATATAACATATGGTATTATTTTGGTAATCCTGACCTAGGTTTTAACTTTGTGTTGATTAAACAACAAATATAAATAAGTTTTCTTCTACACTACCTAGAAAACAAAATAATTATACCATCCAAGAAATCATAAAAATATAAAAATAAATACAGTAAAGAAAAAATTAAGACAACACTACTAATACACTACTAATAGTAACATTAAGGTGTTTTATTAGCTATCCTGAACTGTTTAATTTCAGCTTAGATTTAACAAAATGTTTTTCTCCCACACTATGTTTCAAATATAATCTAAACAAAACTATACATCATGCAATAAATCTTAAAATAATATCAGTACAGTAATTAGAAAATTAACACAGAGTAGGCTTTAAAAAAAAAATGTTAATTTTCATATTTCTGGACTCTTGACGAAATACATAACAATTTCGACAATGCTTAAAGTTATCCCAAAACAGACTATAAAACCAAAACCAAAACAATTTACAGAAAATACAAAACTATATTAAAAGAGCCCTACTAAAACTTTGTGTGAGTTTTATGGCTGAGCAGTTAAGGCAGAGAAACTGTGAGTCAAAGCAATAACAACAGTATGGGTTCGAGGGCCGTTCACACCATGGTTCTGGTGGTGGAAATCTTCTCGGATAAAGACTATAAACCGTAGGCCCAGTGTAGACAAACGCCTCATGTGCACTATAAAGAACCCTGTATATCTTTCGAGACGAGTAGAGGTTATCCCGGTGTACTCGTTCATACATTCCTGCTGTGGAGAAAAGTAGCGGCCATTTTTCGGGCATGACGTGACCCTTAGGGCGTAGAAATTCACATGAATATGCAACATCTGATTCACAGTGCCTTGAGACTTTACTGTGTAAGGCGCTATATAAAATTCAAATTATTAATTATTATTGTTATTGTTAACAATAATAATAATAATAACAGCAACAACAACAACAATAAAAATCCCATCAGACTCAAACTCAATTTTCGAAACTGTTGTGCAGGAGCAAAAAAAAATTACGTCTAATACAGAATAGCCTTGATGCAAGTAGATTGTGAATTTGAAGTGTTTACACCAACTTCTAATAGAAAATGATTGGTTTAAATTGGCAATCTACAATTCCTTGAAATACTCAATGATTAACTGCGATAACATCCGTTTATAACCGATAGGTTCTTCACGTTTTACTTCACTATTCATCAAACATGCGTTAACCGCTTTTCAATTTAGTAATGTTGATATTTTGCAATTTTTAGAGTAATGTCATTAATAAATTTTGCTGAAATTATCATATCGTTAGGACGTCAATATAATTATGTATGATGTCTGTTTATCGTTGTACATGAAATAATGGGATATTATTGGTTTAAATTGGCAATCTAAAATTCCTTGAAATACTCAATGATTAACTGCGATAACATCCGTTTATAACCGATAGGTTCTTCACGTTTTACTTCACTATTCATCAAACATGCGTTAACCTCTTTTCAATTTAGTGATGTTGATATTTTGCAATTTTTAGAGTAATGTCATTAATAAATTTTGTTGAAATTATCATATCGTTAGGACATCAATATAATTATGTATGATGTCTGTTTATCGTTGTATATGAAATAATGGGATATCACGGTCTTATGCCATAATGATAGGTGGCACCATGCCATTGCAAGGGACAACCAAAAATGCACTGAACACAACTAAGTTGGTAAATTATAGATCTGTATTACTATCAAATTTTCGCTTGATTTTTTTATTTTTGCGCTGCCCCTCTAATAGGCAGATACGGACAAGAGGGCCAAGAAATAAGAAACATTAGGTTGAGGAAGCACATGCTATGAAGGGAAGGGAATCGAGAAAAATCTACCAAGAAACATCTGGAAAATCTGATTAGATCCCATAAATAATAATAAAGAGCACGAGTAAAAAATGAATGTGCATAATCTAATTATTAATGATGTCAGATGACGCCGAAAGGAGTCTTGGGACAAATCAACGTGCACTAGCTTGGAAAATAACCCTTCAGCGGCTGAATTCCATTTAGAATAAGAAACAGCTGCTAACTTGGAGTTCCCAAGGCTGTGTGGTTAAGTCTACTGGCAAACTGAGCGATTCATGTAGGTACGCATAATAAGTTCAAGGTTCAAGTGCTAGATATGACAAATTACACAAACCAGAAGTGGTGTTGGTAGTCTATGAGTGAGATACTTACCTACATAAGACTGACATATATGCCTGTTCTCTCCGAACACGGAAGAAGACCCCTCGAAAAACAATAGAACAAATAATGGCACATCCCGGAAACCCCCAGCGCCATAATGGAACAACCCTACAAAAACCAATCACCAAAACTTTTCGATCCGACGATCTTAGAATGATGATTGGTATTTGTAGGGTAGTTCCATTATGGCGCCGGAGGTTTCCAGGATGTGCCATTATTTGTGCTATTGTTTTTTCGAGGGGTGTTCTTCCGTGTTCAGAGAGAACAGGCATATATGTCGGTCTTATGTAGGTAAGTATTCACGAAATAGACTAATAAGGATTCCTTTTCAAGCTGATGTTGAAATTCAACCTTATATTTTTTTTTCAAAAAATTTTGGCCTCATAAATGACAGACACATGGGATTGTTGAGTTCTTCTGAAATAAATCCGAGGATCTTTTCATATAAAATTACTGGTTAATTAAACTTAAACAATTAAAATATGAACAAGTTTGGTTGGGCGATTTTTTAAAAATATATTTCTTGTTTATCTTAAATAATATTTGATTAATAAACAGGTTATTAATAACTAATATTTAGTGACCTTTTGAAATTTGACAATATTTTTATTGAAAATTATTAGCTCAATTCAATGAGCTTATTTGCAACTATCATGACGTCATTCAGGCAGGATAAACAATTTCTAGCAATGAAACAGCATCAACTATCATTGTAATGTCATCAACACGATAATATGTTTAGCGTAGGCATTTTTGGTACACATTACAATACTTAAAAAGTTACGTATATTGCTGTTGTGGTACTCCTTTTTATCAGAAAAAATATATATTATTCTAAATTTATTGATTCATATGAAGTTAGGCCAAGGATTAAGGACATTTTAAATTATTCAACACTGTATTGACTGTAAACAATTTTTAGTTTGTTCCATAAATATTATTTACTCAATGTCCTACAATTTAAAAATATGTGAGGTCTCACCACAAAATGAGTCGCATCGTAGCTCAGATCAAATTCAGATAATCACCAAAATAGGTCTGAAGTCATTTTAGAGAATGTAATTATTTTATTACAATATACCTTTTAAGTATGTTTTCATAGAGGAAAGTGTATTTTATATAGATTTTCTAAGATTTATAGTCATAATTGTTAATTTTTCGATTGCTTTAGGGGCGATTTTCCCTCTATACATGAAAACTTCAAATGTGGCAGAGCCAAGCCAAATGAGACATAAGTCACAAATGCTAGTTTTTCACAATAGGCAGAAATATAAAAATGGTCAATTTTTTTAAATTTTATTTTATTTAAAAAATATACAGTTCATGCATTCAACTTTCATATTACATTAACAATTTTTTACATATATGATCAAAAATGTTTTAAAAATGCAATTTAAAATGACCTTGCTTAGGTAATGTATACGGATAAACAAGTTTCAAATGCAGTTTTCTCAAAACTTACATTTTGAACGTTCGAACTTCGATTGTTCATAACTTCGCAATGAAACATCGTATGGAACTGATTTTTTTTGCATGTTAAAGATAATAATGTGTAATTTTATAATCCATAAAAACCTCAATTTTCAACTTTCCGACTTATGTCTCATTTGGCTTGGCTCTGCCACAAATGCTCATATCTTTGGATACGTATCCAATGAATGTCATTTAAAGCGTAGATTACAGCTTATATTGTGCTCTATTTGAGGACACCAATAACTCAATTTTGGATTTCCTACGATGAGACTCATTTTGTGGTCAGACCTCACATATGATCTATTAGCTACTGTATCTCAGATGTATTTTTTAGAATGTGCAGTTATAGAGAAAACCGAACAATGAAAGCTTTTGATCTGTAGTTTTATGCTGACTCTCAGGATTCTTGATATGTCATAAATTAAATAATTACCGTTCTGACCACGGTATAAGCCAACTTTCGGGCATAAGCCCACCTTCAACCTGGACAGACCTGGAGAGGTTACCACAAATAAGCCACAAAACAATCTAGTTTTACTCTACAAACTTTGGCCCATCCTGCATACTTTCATTTTATATCCAACGTGACAGTTTTATTAATGTACCAGAACAGTATTGGTTTTGGTATTGAGAATACATAAGAGATGGTTTCATTCCATGTTCTAATTCTTCTTTCTTGGCTTTTCGCACCACCCTAGAGGCAGATACACACTTGGGTGACTAGCAATAAGAAACCGTAGAAAGCAGAAGCATATACTACAAAGGGATAGGAATTGGGGAAAACCAGGAAATTCTGATTAAACCACACTAAAAATAAAATAACTAATGTGCATATTCAGTAATTTAATGGCGCCTCATCATATTCAATAATAGAAAGTAAAATGGGCAGCGATGAACAACCTACTTATAGTTGCTAAATAAACACTTTTTTTACAAATTCAAAAGTCGAAATTCGCATGTCAATCCTTTTTTTTAATTCTCCAGCAGATTTGGAACTGTATTATGCAGTTGAACCTCCCGTAAGAGACACCCTTGTGTCCGGGAAAAGTGTCCGCTTACAGGAGGTATCCACTTACAAGAATTTCGGCTGATAGAGGGATAAAGTTATAAAATTATGAATACATCCTTATTTCTCATATTTCATGGCCTTCTCAACACACATGGTCTCTGAAATCTCTAGTAGACACTGCATTCTATATTTATTAAGTATTGTTTATCATTTTTAAGATTAGTTCAGTAATATGACTCGCAGCCATTACAGTATAAGGATAATTTTCTAGAAAAAATTGTATTTATTGTATAGAAAATTCACAAAATTTTTCGGGATGTCCGCTTATGGGAGGTAAATTAACATACAAAAAATCGAAATTTTAAGACAAAAATTGTCCACGTCCGCTTACAAGGTATCAAATGCATTGATTAGATAAGAAGAACAAACAGGTCTTTGAAGTAGTTCCGTTATGGGAGGTGTCCGCTTACAAAAGGTGTTCGCGCAGGGAGGTTAAACTGTAATGTTAAAGAATAGTATATAACTGAGAACAATTAAATCAAAGATAGACAAATGATTATAAAATGGAATTCTACCTAAATAAATAGAGTCAGTCAGAAAGTATAATGCATACTCCAAGCAATGAGATACACGCCATCGTGAGTCAGTCAGTTAACTTTAAAATATGTCTCCCAATGTAGTCTACTGTTAACATCATGAAATGGTTCAAAATAAAAAAAAAAACTTCATTAAAATTCAACGAGATTAACCTAGATGCTCTAAAGGTACCAACACGTCTTTTTATTCGATGTTGTTTGTTCCTTTGGGCATCGACTAATCAACTGCCAGTTAATTAGTATTCAGAACATGTGTAATAAGGACAGTTAGATGAATTACACAAGCTATGACATGACACCTATATAGCAAACACTGTCTTCCTAAATTACTAACTTCAAATATTTTTGCTATATCAGGTTTATACAAATTGCTTCGAAAAAAAGGATTTCTATTAAGACAGATTTAAAAACATTTTATGACACCTACCTACACACCACAAACAACGTTCGAAATTGTAACTACTCTATAAATATTATAACTCGCCAAAAAAAAAGTTAAAAAAAATTTAAAACCATTTATTTTTCTACATTTTTTAGGAAAAGAGGAAGATGGCATACAAATCGGCAAACACTTCTATGTCAGGTTTAT
>JAOTQE010117595.1:0-12799 GCA_025631205.1 Nesometra sesokonis
GGCGTGGTTGCCTGTTTTATTAAAAATTGTTGCAAAAAATGCATTTTTTGGTTTCAAAAGGGGGGGGGGGCCAGGGTCCGTCGGGCCCCCCCCCCCTTGGATCCGCGCCTGAGTTCAACACAATAATTGTTGATTGACCAGGGCGTGTCTAAAGGTAAACATGGGCATTGCAAAGCCCAACACAGAAGTGGGTTCCTCTCCTGGTTCGATAAAAAAATGTACACATACAAAATCTATAAACATAATAAAATCTATGCACATGATAAAATCTCAATAATGAATATAAAATACCATACAATACAATACGTCTAAATTTCATTTAACCATTCATTACCAAAAATTTAAAATGTTTAAACATACAATATTTGATTGAGAACGGATATCAATAGGAAGAGAATTCTAGAGTTTGGCTGCCTCAACATACAGTGAGTTTTGAAACAACGTGGTATGAACCAAAACCCTGTAAAGCCTGTAAGTATGGCGACAACTCACCTCAAATGGAATATCCACCAACGCCGGAAAGTCCATCCGATAGAAACGAACAGCATACAGAACCCTGGAAACCCTCCTTCTGATTGCCAGAGGACATAAGTTAAACAGCTCGAGGCGATCTTTATAGGAAGGACGATCTTCAAAGCTTACACCTTGTCGCAGTATTTTAGATATTCTCAAGTTGCCTAACGTAGGTAACCTCTAACGGACTCCAAACAGAACAACAATATTCATCTAAAATAGGTAAATTTCTGAATCTCACTGGTGAGTTAGTCATTCGGTCGGAAGGTCAGTAGGACCCCATTTAGGTCGTTTTCTAGTACATTTAACATGCCTTCTGAAAGATCTGATACTCCCATTGGCCTCAAGTTCAGGCACTTCTCAGTAACAGGCCTACATTTCAGTCCTTCCATTAGTGAGTCAGTCGGTCGGCCAGTCGGAACCATCGATCGTTTTCCAGAGCTCCCAAGCTAAAAATCCAGAAATCCTGGAGATTTTGTTGGGCAGCAGCAGTGCAGCATCCGTAACTGTTTTGTGGTACTATATGGACATCTAAAAGTTGATATAAACAACAATGCTTTGATTGCACAAATGAAAAGGTGTTTACTCTTATATTTGGTACAATTATTGACAAACGAATCTCCATGATACTGTACCATTTTGTGTTCAAATAAATGAAAAATACTACACATTTTTGTTTATATTGCTAATTTATCAAAAATCATGGAGATAAACATGAAAAATGTAAATTCCTGGAGAAAATTGAGTATTTCCTGGAGCCCGGGAGATGATGCAAAATTCCTGGAAACTCCATGCTAATCCTGGAGACTTGGGAGCTCTGGTTTTCCATTACGTTAATTACGCTTCTTTAAAATTCTGATAATTTTGTTGTTTCAAATACAGTTTCTCACTAACCTGCCACAGGGATATCTAAGGTACTGCCTTGGGGGGTACCCGTTCTATCCTGCCCAATTTGCTTATTCCCAGCAGGCCGAATCGGATACACTAGGTAGTACAGTCAGTTGGCAGGCTTTCAATCTGAATTTGTCAAAGCAAAAAAGAGAAGGTTTTTGTCCCTTTTTCGAACGATTTTCCAATTTTTGCGTTCTTCATTGGTGTTAATTTTTCATTCGGGCGGCTAAATTATGGACGCCGACTCTTTTAGATGCGACCCTACACCACTTTGGGAGCGTTGTCAGGGCACCCTGTAACCCCTCCCACCCTCGATGCGCCACTGGTGCCGTTATCTCATTTGTCGTTCGGTCGCTTAGTTGGGTAAAGTAAAGAGTGCATCTTATTAGGATTTCTGTCCTGTTAAAGTTTGGGTTGAAAGGTATGTTTGTAAGATGTCTCTGTATGATAAGCGGAACAATCACGCCATCCTTCCGTTTTCCTGGATTGCATAGCTTATCACAGCTATATAGACATAACAACGATAATAATATCATTAACAAATATGACAAATATTGCAAATACGCCAACGTGTCATGTTAAACGTTAGAATATCAGTCTTGCAGTGATTTTAAGTTATATTAAGCACAGAGGTCCTACCTGAATCAGGGAGGTATAAATAAACTGCGTGCATTATGTTTGTTCTGTTTGAGTATCTGGTAACTGTTCTTAGGGTAATTTTTGCTATATGCGAAGACATCTATGGATACTTCAAACCGTCGGCGCCTAAAAATGTAAGAGGGCAAACGGTGCTTATAACAGGAGCGGGGCAAGGCATGGGTCGCCTATATGCCCTTCACTTTGCCAAACTTGGAGCTAAGCTGGTGCTTTGGGATATCAATAAGGAAGGGAATGAAAAGACTGCCAATGAGGTGAAAGAACTTGGTGGCGACGCTTATGCTGTCACCGTAGACGTGCGACGAAAAGAGAAAGTATACGAAGCGGCCGAAATCATTAAAAGTGAAGTTGGAAAAGTTGATATTCTTATCAACAATGCAGGGGTTTTCTCGGGTGAATCTATTTGTAAACTTACAGATGATCAAATTGTAAGAACTTTTGAAGTAAACTCACTTTCTCACTTTTGGGTAAGTAGTTATTTTATATTTTGATTAAACCTATTATTTTTTAATGAAAAATAGACCCCATGGATCGCGGTCCAGTGCTAGAGTATAGCCCATGCACCACCCCTGTAACCATCCCTTCTCTCCAACAAAATAAACACATTTTAAAGATGTCAATCTATATTTTCAGTGGTAGCCACTACAGTATGATATGAGATAGTCTTATGCTTAAAACCAACTTATGCCTATAGGTCTACGTCATGGAGTTCATCTAGGGTCTATCATTGCCACTATTTCGGCTTTGTGGCTTTAATAAAATATCTCTATGAGCAATCTCTATTGTGGCTAAATGGAGATACATCTATTCACAATAGAGATATCTCTATTTTTGATTACATATGGAAGATGTCTACGTGACTAGCTATCACGCTTTTTACTACTAGGTCCGTATTTCAGCGATGTTACGTAATTTCAATGTTAATGCATCCAAAATGGAAATCCAGGACGATGTCTTTTTTAGAGGGCAGTATACACACAATTAACAGAATCGACTTGAAACGTATTAAACATTTTTTTTTAAATATTCATAGACAATAAGAGCTTTTCTGCCAGCCATGTTGGAAGACGATTACGGGCAAATCGTCACAATTTCCTCATTGGCGGGAAAATTTGGAACGATCCCGCGTCTTACGGACTACTGTGCATCTAAATACGCAGCTGTTGGATTAACTGAATGTTTGGATTGCGAACTCCGCAGCATGGGCAGCATGGGTGTTAAGACAACTCTCATTTGCCCGTACTTCATCGATACCGGCTTCATTCACGGTATTACAATCAAGTAAGTATTTTTGTTCTCATTATTACTAGACAAAAACGAAATTATCATTCTAATGACTTGCGTCTAGAACTGTTTTTGTTGATGCGTCCAAGTATCTCTACATGCACACACTCTGTCCGTTGGTGTTCAGTTGGTCGGCGTTGATCGGTCCCAGTTTCAAATGTTATTTCTTCACATTCTAATGTTTTCTTCCCCTCCCTTGAAGGGAGGCGAAGAACACATTAAACATGAATTACCAAGCATCTGCCTGCCAATTCAAACAATGTAGGCCTAATAGAACTTGAAGAAAAAACAACTTCAGTAGTATATTGTCACATAAATTTATCTGAGTCGAAAATGGCACTCTAATTTTTAAAATGTTTTGCAAAATGTTACAATTTAACGCAAAATCCATACTTACTTAAAATGCATAGATGAGGATCAACTTAAAAGTCAATGACTTGTCACAGTTGATCCTTTAACAACAAATATGAAAATGTACAATAAGAAGCATAAGTGGAGCTTAAATAAAGATGGATAAATTAAATACTGCATTTTGATAAAAAAAAAAAACTTCTTGGTTTCTTCTTAAACTGAAGGAAAATACATTTATCTTTAATAAAGCTTGGTGGTTTATTTCATTGAATGGGACCTTGGCGGTTAACAAAAAAGTGAGTTTTAGTAAGTTTAGAAAAAGGTACAATCATATTCCGAGCGTAGTAACGTCTAGATAGAAAGTGATAAGATATTATTAATTTGAGGCGGTAATTGATTATCCAGGTATTTATAAAGAGACATAAAATATTAACAATTTAACACAATTGCAAGGGCATGATGCCATGATTCACCAACGCTTGTATTTTTAATTAATATTCATCATTATTTTCCAAAATGCAGAGACCCTTTGACCCACTTATACTTTTATTACTAACTAGTCAATTATCACTGTGATAATTACAAGTATCTACCTTCGGTCTTATCAAGTCCACCGTCTATGTCAGGCATTTGTAAATGCTAGTTTTAGATAACAGTACTATAATATCTGGCATTGCACTGAGTTAGCAAATCGTTGTTAAACAAACAGCAGCTTGACGAATGTTGTCTCGTGGAAAGGACTACCAAAATGTAGAGGTATTAAGAAGAGTAACTGAGTCCGAAAGATATTTACTGAAATAAAGAAAAATGGTGTGTCCATGAGGCTCATGGAAAGATAGATGGAAAGATGGGAGGAAAGATGGATAGAAAAAATGGATGTAAATACGAGAGGAAAGATGAATGGAAAGATGAATATAAAGATGGGAAGAAGATGGATTTAAGATCGATCGAAAGATCGATGGAAATATGGATCAAAATGGATGGAAAGATGAATTAAAATATGGATGGATGGATGGATGAGAAGGGAGAATAAATTTAAAGAATTGTTGGTTGACTGATAGATCCTTTTAAACCCTAATATGCTATGTTTCAAATCCGTTTCTTTTAAATTTAGCAGCAGGCAATTTTCAGTAAATTCTGTCCATCATCGATACAATTTTCCAGATTTCTGCTAATTCTATTGATTTCAAATCTAGCAGAAAGTTATTTTGATTAAAAATATTCATCTGGATGTCGATTACATGTGAATATTGTTTTAAATAGGCAATCTATATAACTACACTGACCTGATATCTCCGATGTCCACTTCGATGTCCATTTCACGGATATCATCTTCAGAACATTTCTTAGTAATATCGGTCAGGCAATTACTGAGTCAGTTAGTCGAGCTCTAGCTTGGCCCTTGAAGTATTTTCAAGTTTCAAGTTTCAAAAGAAACATTTATTTACATCCTTATGCAAAAAATCAGTTAATATAAATTAGGCCTAAAATATTTTTCTCATACAATTGATTGAGATACTATAAATGCCAAAAAAAGATGCAGATGCCTAGGAAGATTATTATCTTGTTTTGGGCCAACCAGGAGACAAACATAATGCGTAAAGTATGGAAAAGACAGGACAGTTTACATGGACGACACAACAAAACAGCGAAAAAAAAACAAACATAAACATAAAAAAAGAACTGAGTAATATCAAATTCTAACCAAGAAGCCTATTCTGTGAATAAGGGGTTTTAATGGGAAAGGGTAAACTTATTCTAATAGGATGAAATAAAATGGTTATGAAGTTTAGAAGTACAAATTCTAACAGATTTGAGAGTTGACAACTGATGGGGGTAGATTATTGGTTAACACGCCACATCTTAGTATCAAATAAATCAATAAAAATGTACGTATTTGTTTTATTAATCTTTGGCTTAACAAGAAGAATATATTTACTAGACCTACTATGTTGCATCTTATTAGAGATCCAACCAAAGTTGAGTCGTTTATCGCAAAGTTTTCATTTTAATAATACTGTATTATATTCCATTGTCTGACGAAGTACTGATGTTATCATCACGAAACCCTACAAGTAAAGATACATGTATTTTGCTTACTTTCAAGTAACATTATGTTACTGTTATATTAATAACAATAATTATGTTTTCCACAGACATGGTGATGATATCTTAAGAAAAGAAGAAGTTGCTGAGTTAGTTGTAGACGCGATTCTGAGGGAGAAACGTGAATTATTGATACCATTTAATTGGAACCTAAAAGTAATATTAAAAAGGTAAAACAGAACCTCATCCTTCACCATAAAAATATATTTATAATAGTTTTGCAGTTTTGCGGATTCAGCAGGCTAGAAAAAGAGCCCGATGGCATGGGTGTGAGATGTCAACAGCAAACTGATGGCAATAGGGGTGGGTTCGGTCCCGCTTAGGGTCCGGAAAACTTTTTCTACCGTTAGAGGGACAGTGAGCAAAAAAATTAGGTTACTTTTTGCTGTTGCAAATAATATTTTGCGATGCCAAATGGGGGCGGGGGTCGCCCCCACGCTTGGACCGTGCCTGTTAATATCCAGTCGTGTTTTAGAATAGTTGATAGTCTATATAGATTTCCAGGGTTATAAATGATCAATTGGAGGAGTTTGTCATGTACAAAAATAGCATTGTACAGCTTATTCTGAAATAAGCATGACAGTCTTTACAGGCATAGTATTGATACTACATATGCCTATTATTCTATAATTGTTGTCATTACTATTTTGCCATATATTGCTCTTCCTATTAAATGTAGTAGCGATGTAGGGGCTACTTTAGAAGGGGCGCACATAGTATAAGAGGGGAGATCTTGTACTTTGACGATACGGGGGGGGGGGGTAAATTCCGCCCCTGAATTTCGAGGTTCGTTCTTGGCCAAGAGATTTATAATGGTGAATTATCCATCCTGTATTTGCCATGTGGTTTGCTGTTTGATACTGTAATAAATACACTCACAGTATTTTCATATTTTCCCTACAGTGTTCTACCATTCAAGGCTCAGAATATATTGGAGAGTTTCTTTGCCATTAACGTCCGGTCGCAATCTTTATTCCGAAATTAGACTCTTGCCAGAAATAACAACTGAAGACGCAAGGTGAATGAATTATCATGGCCGTGTTTGTGGCTGAAACACATTTTACACCATGTAAGAATACTTCTTCGCGGCATATTATTTCCTACGTTATGCAGTTACAATTTCCAAGTCTATACTGCCTTAAAAGAAAGATTGCCATGAAATGTAAAGAATTAGAAGAACAGTACTCTTTAAAAAAACATTGAAATATGTTCACATTTAAATGCTACAGTAGGAGGTACTGAAGAGGTGTATTTCTCAAAGTGCAGTGGTAAAGGCAACATGAACTATTGTGGTTCTACATTCATTTACAAACTTCAGATTTACGATTTCTTCAAAAAATGATCGCCGACTTTAGTTATGGTCAATATTTAAATGTTGAAGATGTTTTTAATCTCTCTAGTTCATTAACAAGCAGGTGTTGAAAAATAACAGGAAAGAAAAAACAAATCTGTATTCTACAAGTCGTTTTGTTAGTTGGAACTTCCTCATTAACAAACAACTTGTAGATCGAGGGGTGTGCAAATGCAGAGCTCCCAAGTTTGAAAACCAGAAATCCTGGAGATATTGCCAGCCAGCATTCATATCTGTTGTGGATAGTGACATCTAAAAGTGGAATTGTGAACATCAATGCTTTGATTATTACAAATGAAAAGGTGTTCTAAATACCATTAGTGTCCAAATAAATAAAAACTACTACATATATACTTTTAAAAATATTACTAATTTATCAAAAATTTGACATAATCATGAAACATTACAATTCCTGGAGAAGTTATCCCGGGAGATGTACAAATGCCTAAATATTATTTTGTTCACACCTTCAAAGGGATCTTTTTATAAACCCAAAATTACATCCTATCGTCCAGTCAAAAGGTATTAGTGGAGTAAGCTTTGTACTATTTAATAAGTATCAAATTTGACATTTACCAGAACTGACTTTAAAATCTTTGCTCTGTTGCTTTGTCAACTCTCCGGGGAGGATTTCCAGACACCTGAGGGTTGCTGTTTACTAATTTATATGATCTAGATCAGTACCAAGCATATGAGAATCGAGACTCAGCTGCTTCTGATATAATTGCATGGAAATTTAGGTAAATCGGAGCAATACATTTTAGATACTGGATGGAGGAAGATGACATAATTTGTCGAAATACTGGATCCCGTCACGATGGCGGATACCTCATTGCTTTAAGTATGTATTATACTTTCTTACTGCATGGAGAAGACCAACAGAAAAAAGCCCATTTATGCTTTCTCTGATGGGTGAGCGTAAATGTGTAATCTACACTTTTTTATGACATTTATTGGAAAGTAGACACAAAGCAATGGCGGATTTAGGAGACGGGTGAAGCCGGTGCCCCACCCTATTATCAACAAGACGTAGTTGCGGCCCCAACTCCTTACAGTAGGGGTTTTTGCATAGATTTGTTATTACGGCTAGATGGTGAACTTTACACTGTAGAATTTCAGTCCCATGTAGGCGCCTACTATTTTGATTTCTTCAGCCTTTGCCACATTTTTAACATTGTTTTGTCACACCAATTATTTACATATGTCATATTATGTTGTCAATGTCTTTAGATTTTGATTAAATTTACTTTCATTTATTGATAAATTTGAAACTTCTCTATGAAAGATTGAGCGTGCGCAATTTCGACATAGCATCAGGGTAAGAACGTAATGCGATTTGATTGGTTGGAATCCAGAATAGTAGGTACTTACGGGGCCTACATGGAATTGCACCTGGGCTGTATTCTGTGGAAGTTCACCATCTAGCCGTAAATAATATATCTATGGGTTTTGCTTGTCAAAATCAAAACCGGGAACCACGCCAACTCCGATATGGGAAGGTGCGTCCCTCCACCATTTTGTTGGATCCTATATTCGCCCTTGGAAAGATAGAAATTTGAAGGTTTCATGTATGGAAGCACGGTTTTCAGAAAATAACCCATAAAGTGATAAAAAAATAAGACTATAAATCTGAAAATCTGCATGAAGGACACTTTTCCTGCATGAAAACTGACCTAATAAGTACATGATAATGACAAATAAATACACGCATCTGATTAAAACTAACTTTCTAAAAAAGTTGACTTCAGTGCTATTTTGGTAATTATCTCAATTTCATCTCACTTACGATGTGACATTTTTTGGTGAGACCTCGTATTCATACCTTTCTCTGATGGGTGAGCGTAAATATATAAACATAACATTGGCCTAATTACCCCTATTTTAAAACATAATTTTACTAGTTACGATTGTGGTGTCATAGACTTTAATCATGAAAATAAAAATGAAGAAACAATTTTTAGTTGTACTGTTGTTTATATTATCATCATTCAAACAAATATTACTTGTTTAAAGAAATACAGATCAACAAACGGTTGAGTTTAAATACACTGCATTAGAAAATGATATCTACAAACCAATTATAAAAATATATTTACATCGAAATTATCGTTAATAACAAAAACATAAAATGAGTTCTACACAAATTTGGTTTCCTAGACATATTTTTTTCTAAATCAGTATATTTTTATTATTAGTGTATTTGTTTTGCATTTCCATTGTTTTCATTTCAACAATAACTTACATATCAGTTGTTTTGTGCATAATCTTATAAATAATATATTTTCCTGGATTCCATGTTAGTCATAAAGTTAACTAATTTAGGCTAAATAAATACCACTACAACACAACATAAGTACCTTGTGTTTTAGAGAAATATTGTTATATTTGATGTTATTTCACATATATGAACTTTATCATATTGTTATTCAAGCACACTCAAATGAAATAAATGTCAATAAGAACACTGATTTAGCATGTTTGTCTATTACAACTTCATTTAGATAAAAAAAAAACATTAAAAGATAAAACAATGATACTACATGTCATAAAATACCTATAGATTTGTGCGAACAAGAAACATGACTATATAACTATATATTTACTAGAAAGTTTAACTGGGCAGAACGGAACAGGAACTGGATATTTGATAGATCTGATGTGAATTTTACTGTCTACAGGTTAGATAGTAGACTTGTGCTAAAACAAAACCTATGTTCTGGTCATTGCAAAATGAACTATCATCACATTTAATATTGGGAAAAATATATTACAGAAACAAGTAGAATAATTGGCAATGACAAATATCCATAGATATATGTGACAAAGCCAAGCAGAAGGAGAGATAAGTCAAAAAAATTGAAAATTGTTTTAATATAAATTATAAAATTACACATTAATATCTATAATATGCAAAATATAACAAATTTTATATGAGTTTTTTTTTTCAATTGCATTTTTGAAAATGACTTGATCAGGTATTTGAAAATTGTTAATGTAGTTTGAAATCTGAATGTATGTTTTGAATTTTTTTTTTTGAATTGACGGTCTTTTTTTTGCCTATTGTGGAAATTTATCTTTGCGACTTATCCCTCCTTTGGCACTGCCATATATTACAAATAGTAACTTAGTGCAATTGGACTTAGGATTTAGCTGCACCATAGTTTAATGCACTTGTCAATTGTATTCTCGGCCCCTGGGTACCTGGGGATGGCTGGGACTTGCATCAAAATTGGCCGGGGATTTTAGCAATTTTTTTTCGCCCGGGTAGGCCGGGTGTTTAACGGGAGTTGTCGGGGGATAATTCACAATAAATATGCCCGAGTGGGCCGGGCATGTACCGGGGATTACTTAATTGTGCCCGGGTAGGTCGGGCAATTATTTTGTTCATTGGGTTTTATTAACACACACATAGCCGGGGACTGCCAAGCAAGAACTTGTTCCATTACCCAAACTGCTTGTTTCTACATGCCAGTTCAATGAGTTCCCTAATACTTGGCATAATTTATAATTTACTTTTTAAGAAGTGACTTGATATACTTCATAGAACAGTTATCATAATTAACCATAATTTAATTGAATAAATCATAATTAAGAATAAAATAATAAAGGTATCATTATGTAATGGCATAGGTAAAAGTATTGCTAGTGCTAACTTGAAAGTCTTTAAGCAATAATTCACTTGGACTTTCTTTATTGTGATAAGGCAACAAACCTTTTGGGTTGCCACCTACAGTTTAAGAATGCGTAATTCCTTCTACTCTACCCTGTGCTAAAATAAGTGGTAAATCTTTTATATATGACATTATTTAAAGTATAAGTCAAAGATCAGAATCTTTATCTTTTTAGGTTTACTTTTGTTTATTATATATCTTCTTATTCTCTTCTTTATAAAGACACTCACGAAAGTGCATAGAGATATGGTATGATAAGAAACAATAAGAGTTTTAACATACCAATTATAAATTATACCCTGACTGTTAACTACTGTATGATTTTACTAGCACATAAAAGGTAGTAGATTATGCCACTGAGCTAAAAAGACATCCCTATTAGCACAGACACTAGTAGTACTGGTTGTTCACCAATAGGCACACATTTCCCCTATCTTTGACCCAGGTCCGTCCACATCTTAGCACAATAGAAAAACTTGCATTGGTTTCTACTAAGACCAAACCTGACGGGGCTCGGGTTCCTTCCATTTGAGCTTAGTAAACAAGAAGTCTATTAGCTCACTGCACTGGTGCAGATGTTGGGATGTGTTCCACACATATTTTTGAGTGGGAAATGGTCCCACACTTTTTGTCTATGATACTCCAAGATGGTAGTAGGGATTCCATTTAGCCCACTGGCATAGTCTTCTTACTTATACATCACTGTAGCCTACCTCTGTAGTCAATCATACATAACCATACCTTCTAAAAAAATTCTACATTGTTATCTGTTGCGCTCCATGACTTGATAGATACACATCTGGCAGATTTCTTTTACCACCAATATTTGGTATACAGTACCTGTTCACGCTACATTCAAAAAACACTTGGGCTAGACTTTTTGATGTGCATCCAGCATTCAGCTCAATTCTTCACCATTGATTCCATTTTTCTGGTTAGCTATTATGAATCAAATTCACATTCCGTATGAACCCAGTTCTAATCATACTGTGTAAGCGTATATATTCTCAACTTCTTCGTCCACCATTGGTTTACGAAAGTGAAAGTATTCCTGACAGTTGTAACGAAAGCCACGGTCAAACGGATTGTGGTAGTGACCATTAGCATCTTTTAGGTAATCGTATTTCTTATAGTTGATTCGCTCATTTGTGTTAGTATTTGTCATTGCCATGTACCACTGAAAAATAATTAGTAATCATTATACTATAGTGACAAAAAATCATAGGAACTATTTGGGCAACTCTGACATAGAATGTGGTCTTATGTTAACAGAGGTCCGAAGTTTAAAAGTGAAAAATCAGGAGATTTTACGTCGGATGCTTTGTTTTTTCAAATTTGCATAAATGCAAATGTGCGACGCGTCACAG
Organism: Nesometra sesokonis; assembly: GCA_025631205.1. NCBI lineage: Eukaryota > Metazoa > Echinodermata > Crinoidea > Comatulida > Antedonidae > Nesometra > Nesometra sesokonis. The sequence goes on from JAOTQE010117595.1 coordinate 12,192, forward strand.
TAAAAAACAGAACAGAGAAAAAGGCATACCAATATGTAAAAATATCTATATTATTGTATATAAACTGTATTTAACACTGAGCTGAGCTTGTATTTTTTGAAAGGACAACTGATTTTGCTCCTAGGTTAGGCCAAGACCAACTCTGAATATTTTTGGGAGACACTTAAAATTTTCAGGAGGACAGGAGATGACTCAAAATATAAGGAGATTCCCGCCATTTTCAGGAGACTTGGGACTTCTGTGTTAACCATTTCACTGTGGGACATTTTTTCAAGGAAATGGCAAAAAATACCTATGTGGTATACAGTGTTCTCCCCAGAATATTGCTCAAGGATCATGGCACGCCAACCCAACAGCCCTCCCCCAACCGCAGGGCCCCCTTACCACGGCGCAACACCTCCCGCCCTAAGGCAAGCCTTTGTAGAATTTTTGCAGTGAGGACATTTTTCAGTTAAATAACCTGGAAATAACACTGATTAAAAAATAATTCCCTCCTCAAAAAATTGATTTAAAACTTGATATTTAACCTAAAATTTGTCATTGATTTATCTGCTAAGGGTCCATGGGTTTGAGCACTATCAACAAGTGTACTGCTGAGGTACATCAGA
>JAOTQE010117606.1:0-12799 GCA_025631205.1 Nesometra sesokonis
TTTAGTATAGCACAATCATCCGTGCTGAATAAGTGTCAAAATAGATATTTGCATATTCATGAGTATATTATTATCTAGTTTTTATGTTTCGAATTTGAACTTGATTAAAACAATCAAATAGGTGAATTTGACTGTCATTTGCACTATAAGTTTTTATGAGATTCTCTGGGTGTTTGCACTCGAGGTTCGATAGATTTTTTAATACCTATGTCTAGTTTTACAACTGACAAATCATGAACACATTAATGTATATCAACAAGAAAACAACTCAAGAATGACCAATATACCATTTCATTAAATTCCTGAGGCACTAACATTATTTGATGTGATTTTGGGGGGTTTGCACTCAAGGTCTAATGTTTTGCAACACATGATATGGCTAGTTTTACAAATGATGAGCCATGAACACATTACACCAACATCAAGACCACAATTCAAGATTGTGGTCTTGATGTATAATATAAATAATACAATATATTTCATTCAATGATACTTAAAAACCAAAAGATCCAATAGCCAACTCAAGTAAGAAAGTATAAAACATTACCTGGCCAATGCCAAGAGGGGTGAGAGAGGTGTTGGGGTGGAAGATTGGTGTGCATGCCTACATCCACCACCCTCCATTTAAAAAAGGTCCACTTTCCACAACAAAAACTAATGAAAATACTACACACAACAAAGGCCTCTGGAATTTAACAAAAAATCTGTAAATTGGAGGTTTTTTTGTTTGTCACAATTAAAATCCATTTTGCTTGGTGATGAGAAAGTGGACCACTTTTTTCATCTATTCTTAAATAGTATATAAACCTTAGTCACTGCAAAGGTAGCAAATCTTGGCAATATTACAGATAGCTAATTTTTTTATAAAGTTAATTTGGTTTTTCATTGTTAAATTTTTGCCAATATTTGAGTTGGCTTACCTGAGAAAAATGTATTTATTTTGGTGAGTTGCTTTTCACAGATTTGGAAAAATTCTTCTTCAATTTTGTTTATAAATCTCTCTAAAACTTGCTCTCCCACTTCTGCAAAGAAAATGTATCAATAAAAAAAAATGATTACTATGTGTGGAAATCAAACTATAAAAATTGTCATGTTAAAAGTCAAATGGCAAAATCCACTCCAAAATAGCAAGTAATACCTCTTCATTTTATTTTGTTGCTCCTTCATGAACTGGTGAATTTTTAAATTACTGAGAAAATGTACTAGAAATTTTGACACATTTTAATCATTAATGAAGTTAGAAAAATGCTATAGAACTTGAATTTTTTATTCCATTACACATGTAACAAGGGAAATCGGGTAGATTTATTGTACTGTGGAGTCAGTCAGTACCACTATAATCATAGGCTGGGCCACCATGTCTTATTTACAGAGGAGAGTGGAAAAGACAGGAGTTGTGACGGTCCTACTAAATACCACCGGAGACCTCAAGAGCCTAATGCAATATAAAATCAATCTCACCACCGGAGAGTATTTACCTACATGAAATTGCATGAGGATAACAACATTTTAATGTTTAGAGTTTTTAAACATTAAATCACAGGAAATATGCGAGGACTCATCACAAAATATTTGCATCGAAGGTGAGATCAAATTGAGATAATCACCAAAATAGATCTGAAGTGAAATTTGTGAGAAATTTAGTAATTTAATCAATTATGAGTACTATGGTACTTAGTTCTCATGCAGGAAAGTTTTCTTCATTCATAGTTTTTGATATTTATTGTTTTTTAATTGTTTGTTTTCAATAGCTTCATGGGCGATTTTCTCAATACTGTGTTTCCATACATTCAAACTTCAAAGGCTCACATCTTTGGATCTACTTATCCAAGGAATGTCATTTAAAGCATAGATTACAGCTTATATTATTCTCTATTAGACAGTACCAATAACTCAATTTTGGATTTCCCTACGATTAGACGCATTTTGTGGTGAGACTTCACATACATGATCTGACATTTCTAGGACAAGTACTGTAAAAGTGGTAATTTTTCATGGTACATTTTTGCGCTTTTTGTATGAAAAGGTCCTATCACAAAAATAAAAACATTGCAAACATTTGTTTGCATTAAAATTTGTATAGGAGAAATTTAAATTCATGAAAATAAAAATGTGCATATATTGTAATTGTATAAAAAATGTGAACATTTACAAATGCGAAAATTACTATTTTACAGTGGATCCAAAGATATGGGCTAGGGCTCGATTTTTTACTAGCCCAGCAGACAATGGCTAGTGCACCGGGATAATTTTCATTTTTACTAGCCCATTTGGCTAGTGAACACAAGTGTCAAGCAGTCACTTTTACACATTGTAGATTAAGTAGACATGGGCTATTTGAATTGCTTGTGGGCTAGTGAAATGAAATGTAACTTGCCCAGCAGAGTAGTCAAAACAAAAATCAGGTCTGTGGGCATTTTAATTTTTAACGGAATCATATTTTTGAGAAAATGACACACAAAATAATCAACAAAATAGGTCATTGTGAACACTTTCCAGTATAAAAACTTACCAAAAATGTTACTTCTTTACATTCAAACTTGTATAAGTCGAATCCAATATGGCATTGAAAAAAATTTGACTTAGAAAAATTTCAACTTAAGATTATTAATGGTAAACTCAATCTGGCATAAAAAATAAATTCAACTTAGAGTTAATTTGACTTCGGTAAAGTCGACTTAGCCAATTTCAACTGTACAAGATAATTTAAATACCATAGTACTCGTAATAAATGAAAACAAAATTACTATCCATACCTTCCTTTTGTGGAACATTTTCACAATATTTGTATATAATTTCCTTGAGACACTATAAAGAAAAAAACAATATTAACAACACAAAATAGAGTACTGAATACTGTAATGTACATTAAAACCTTTTATGTTTATATTCTGTAAGTCACAACTTTCATTGCTGTTCAGTATCGAATAGAATAAAAATAATGTCGTCTGTAACAGTATAAAGTTTGGTAAGGCCCACTGAAAAAAAACATCTTCCCTTATTTATTTTATTTTTTAAGACAACATAAAGTTATCACGAAATTGAATTATTACTGACTGAACACAATTTTCAAAAAGGTTGTGGTTGGGCAACATAACCCTTTTTGTTTAGGCCTTCTATGTCATTACAGTATTATTTTTAAGTCACTTTAAAAATGACAACAAATTGAAACAGTTTGTGTTTCACTTTCTGTGCCAATTTCCATGTTATAGTACAGTACCTAACTTTCATATTCCCACCAACTGTAATCATAATAAATGTTCATAAAATTCATGAAGTGGAATTTCATTCATCAATAGAGTACATAAGAAGTCAATCCAACAATCCTTAGCTACTTTCTAAATGTGTTCAAGCATGAAACAAATGTGATTATTTGAAGTGTAAAATACAATCAAGCTCAGTCCAGACTATCATATTTTTTTTGACAAAAAACTTTGATCATATCCGTATATGGTAATGATATTTTTATGTATGGTCATGGTATGACATTATCATGACCATAAAAAAAATGTGATAGTCTGGATGATCTAGGCATAGGCTAGCTGCAGTAGTTGGTCAGTGTCACCAACTGTTAATGCACTGCACACCATCACGTTTTCAACAAAACCAGGCTAGTATCCCTATTCTCCAACCACAAAATTTACAAGGTGATTGAAAATTAGAATGCGGCTTCAAAAACTATACAGGCAAGATCAGCGACCAAATGAAGCGATTCTTCATCATGCTTGGTTTTATAGTTATTATCATCTCATCTGCTATGCAAATTCCTGTGACTACACCTGAGGAGATAGTCGCAGAGCGTAGTAGTCTGAGGCATAACACTCGATCACCATTTTGTGTAGCCTGAGGCGTTCGTCGCAATTTGCATAATTCTAGATTTTAAAAATATATTGTACAGTTTAACAGCAAAGTAAGCAATTTACAGGTGTATTTAAAACAACATTTTATTTCAATTTTAATGTTACTTTATTAACAGTTGATAATTATTTCATATCTCGCAGATATTTAAAGTGACACCCATACAATGCCGGTTGTTAATGCTATGGAAAGAACAAAACCCAAACAGTCACAAATGTGCATGACCAGACCAACAGACCGATATTTTTGAAAAGCTGTTTACAGAGACGCTTTCCACGTCTAAAAAAAATCTCAAATTGTTGCATTACACACTGTGTGATTTGATCTCTCGAATAAGAGTATGTCTGCATTTATAACTTTGTCTGGATTATGATCGTTTCATTATTGTTTCATCAATTGTTTTGTTCTATTACTCATGTCATAAAGCATTCCAATTGTTGCAATATTTTGGGGTCAAGCTAAACGAAAAAAACAACAGGATGTTGAAATAAGTACAATGAACTTTATGAAAGTCATACTAGTGTGAGTTACAACTTTCAATATTCTAGTTATGCCGTCTATCATTCTTAGCAAACTTTTCACTTTTAGATTTAAGCTAAGATTTAAACACTGATGTTTTAAATAAACTATAGAACGTCATTGAAGATTAGATGGTATTAAAATAAAGGAGTGTAAATTTGCAAATTTGCTCTCCTCAGTTTTTTTGTGCAAGAGCTAACTACTGTAAAATGAAAAAATGACTCTCCTATGTAATGAAGGACATAAATTAAATATATACACAGAAATACATACAAAAAAACTATATAATTCTTAACATTTTGATGTCCCAAGGGTTCTACTCCAGGTCATCCAGATAAATTTGGAGTCTTTTAGGTTTAAGAAAAACTCAAAATAGATTTTTATGACTGTAATTTTCAGTAAATGTTTGATTATTATGTAATATGTTTTGGGCTTCTTAAAAATAGCAGCATTTTTTTACCTTTTGACCCAGGTCAAAAGTTATTTTCACAAAAATTGCAATTTTTTGACATAAAAACAATATTAATTTACCAATAAACCTTTGTAAATGTCACTAAAAAAATTCCTATGGTCATGAATGTTACATATTATATGGACAACGTTGTTTTCTACATAAATTAATTTTAGTTTCATAAATAGTGATTCCATGTTATTATAAATTGTTTTTATGTCGAGATTCAAATCTAATTGTTGGGCCCAATTTGTATTATTTCAGTGTGTTGGCCAAATTAATTGTTTTTTCCTTCCAGTGTTACAAAATTGGTCCTAATTAATATAAGACTATCAAAGAAAAATATTAATTCATTAGATATTTTAGAAATGATATCATAAAGGCAATCATTACAGGGCCACGGAAAAGCAGTCATAAATGGGATATTCAATTTATAACATGACATTCTTTAGAATTGAAATTAAAAATGAATTAATATTATTCTTTGAATTGTTCAATATTTTGCCACGGCTCATACAATACATTTTAGTATCTCCCTCAAAGGCATTCAATATTATTCTATTGTATATAAATATAAATAAAATAAAAGTAAATTTATATTTATACAATTTTGTAACTATTGTAGACAATAGCAGACAACTGGCTTAAACTGTATTAATTTTGTATGTTAATACAAAGGTTTAGAATAAAAATTAAAAGGTTATACAGGGCTCGATTTTATACTAGCCCAGCATACAATGGCTAGTAAAAACTGCACCGGCTAGTGAATTTCCATTTTAACTAGCAGCCCAAATGGCTAGTGAATAGTGTCAAGCAGTCACTTTTACACATTTTAGATAGGGGCGGATCCAGGATCCACCGAAATTGGGGGCGCACTTTTCCAGTCCAGGTGGGCATGGTTGCGTTTTTCCTGACGAGCAAAGAAAAAAAAATTTTGGACCTGGCGCACCTAATATAAGGGGGGCGCGCAACTATGTTTTGATGATAATAGGGGGGCCTCGCGCCCCTCTGCGCCCCCACCCCCCTTGGATCCGCGCCTGGTAGATTAAGTTGCCACAGACATGGGCTATTTGAATTACTTGTGGGCTTGTGAAATATAAAGTCAACTTGCCCAGTGGACTAGTCAAAACAAAAACAAAAATCGAGGCCTGTTCTACAGTAGTAGAAGTAACAGCAATTTTAAATAATTGAATTTTGGTTAAATGTATTGTTGTCAGTCACCATCATTGTATTCAAAACATGACTTACTGATGACCTTGTCCTGTTGTATAGTACATTGTCAGAGAATACAATTGAGTTCAGGTGATTTTAAAAATAAAGAGACCAGTATAAACTCCCTGTGTGGACACTTTCATAAGCAGACACCTCCCATAACGACCACTCATTCAGATGCCCATTTGTTCTTATTATAATCAGCGCATTTGGTATCTCTCTTAAGTGGCCACCTCCCGTAAGCAGCAGCAAACAATGTTTAAGTTAAACCTTCGACTTCTTGTAATAATTTACCTCCTATAAGCGGCCAACTGAAAATGTGATTTTTTTTGGAAAAGGAATTCAAATTTGTATACAAATCCCTATATTGCAAATTATATTACTGAATCAACTGGTCATAAAAAAATTAAATAATATTTAATATTAAATTGTAGTTGTCTAGAAATTTGAGAGGTTCTCTGCATTGAAAAATAAATACACTGTACACGATTATAAATGTGTGGTCTTCTATTGGTAGAATTCTTTTAAGCATCCACCTCCATTAAAGTGGATACTTTTACCTGCCCCGAGGGTGTCTGCTTATGAGAGGTTCAACTGTAATACAAATACAGGTTTAAGAAAAAAACATAAGCATGACTAATTGATAATTGAAGATGGAAAGTCACAACTTCTAGGTGGCTGGAATGATATTAATAATTTACAAATAATCATGGATTTCTTAGGCAATGCCATCAAAATATGGGGTTTAAATTAATTATGGGGGGGGGGGGGGGGGGGAGGATCCTGTCTTTACTTCATTACATCATTTAAAATCTTTCTGACCGATAATACACTTTCTAATCCACTTTATGGTAGTTTATCAAATGAACATAAACCACGTAATTTATGAGCAAAAATACTATATGCCAACATTCATTTAGTATTTAAAGCTTTCAACTGGCTTCAAATCAGTCATTTCCGTTTATCTGTCATATAGTTAAATTGTAATTATTATATTGCCAAGTCAATAGGAATACACTATTATACTTGGTACATGGGAATCAAATCTGCAAAACTAAAACAATGTATTTGAAAATGATATCAAATTTGGATTAATGTTGACTTTATTAATTATGATTTTACTTGATAATGAAGTTGAATTAATAACCAAAAAACGTAATTAATTAGTAGTGACATCATCAAGAAACTACTGTTAACAATTCATTATGGTTAATAGCCATTGCACAAAAGAATGATTTATGAAAAACCTTTAATGAATGAATCAAACGCATTGAAGGATATTGAAAAAAGACTTAAGGTTGAGCAAGACAAATGACACATTATCTAACAATCAGGGTTGGCCATTTTTAAATTTTAGAATTATATATTTCAGGGGAGGATCCAGAATCCACCAAAAACCAAAAAGGGGGGGGGGGGGGCGGGGGGCCCCTTGCCAGGTCTGGGTGAGCGTGGTTGCCGGTTTTGTTCTTACGAGCGAAAGAAAAAGGATTTCCACATTTTGGTGCTCTGATACCCTGTTTATGCCTATATGTATGTCTATTTTTGTTTTTTATGGTGGATTTTGGACCCGCCAGCGATAAAATAAGGGAGGGGGGCACAACTATGTTTTGACGACAATAGATGCCCCCATCCCCCGCCCAATATCCGCCCCTGTATTTTAACCTATGTCACTACCTGTTATAATGAATTTATTTACAGTATTTTACTCTCCGAATTCTGTTCATTATTAACCTATTTTCTAGTTGGTTTAATAATTTCATAGCCAAAATAGCATGGAAGTATGGTACAGTAGTATTGTAGGTTTTTAATCTGGCTTTGTTCCAAGGCCATGACCCCATTAAACCAGACTTCAATTGTTCAAAAATTAGAAATTTCCTGCATACAAATTCATAAATGTCAATGTGATGTTTGAAATTAAAGCAAATTTACAAGTTTCTTTAATTATGATAAAACATGTATTACCAGTCATAAATTAATATCAATTGATTAATATTTTAATGACTGATTCTCTATAAAATGTTCTTTTTTAGGCCCAGAAAAAAAAAAGTAGTTTCTCGTCCCCGCCCTCATGCTATTTTTAGGCCTTGTCTCATTTTTTTTATTTAAATAAATATATAAATTTTTCAATAAAAATGATCGCGTATTTTGTCATTTGGATTGTTTACTGCACGGAAGCTATGGGAAGACCGTCGTGACAATCAAACTGCATGGAAACCTCACTTCAAAACGACAAACTACTTTGGTAGCTACATTTCTTTTTAATATCGGTGGTCCGATAGGAATAATGTATTATCAATATAAGCCTCCTGTGAAGTGGACTGCCAGTTTCAATACTTAGCTTATCTTCTGTAAAAATAAGCAGTATGGTACCACATGGAAAATGACCAATAAACGTGTTGCACTCAGTATCACATGCCTAAAAAGTGTTGGGCCGCATTACTTTTAGTAAGCTAATACGTACAAGCGGCGCGCAGAGATAGCCAAAAATATTGATTTTCCATCCATAAATATTGATTTGTTTTTTTTTTTAAATAAATTAGTTACATTTAAACATAGATTTGTTTCCTTTTAATTTGATGATGATTTTTAAACTACAAAACTTAACTACTAAAATTAAAATAATAAAAAAGGTTTTTGTCCTCTCTACTTTTAAAGTTTATTTTTAGTTAAAAAAAAAACTGCCCTCATCCTCCTCCTGAAAAAAAATAGGACAAGAAACTACTTTTTTTTTACTTGGCCTTACAACCAAAAAGCAAAGTAAGCGAACTTTCAGTACAGAAGGTTTCAGAGCCAAACAACTTTCTTTTCCACCTGACGCTTTATCTTCTGCATTTTTGGAGCCAAATAAGCTCCATTTTCAGTGGAATTTTATAAAATGCCAGTCAACAAAGAAGCTTGTTCGATTTTGAAATGTTCTTCTACATTAAGTTAGGTTTTGTTTTGTTTGCAAAAATGAACCTTTCTATCTGAGTACCTATATTTCAACATTTTTACATAATTCTTTCAAATGTTTTAATTGTCCAACACTGTAGTTCCTTCCATTTTTCTCTAAATAATTAAATTTTAATATCCATATCTAATTAAGGATAAAAAAGTGTTGTTCAAAGACGAGCTACGAAGAAGATTCCTATGAGCAAGGATACAAGATCAAAACCTGTAGAGTCTTGAACAAAATAGAATGAGATGTGATCTAATTGAAACCTACTGTATAGCATAATTCATGGCATTGAACATCGTCAGATCTGAATTATTCTTCAAATCAAGTTTGAATTCAAAGGATACCACCTGGGTAATGAAAAGAAAATAGTGTCAACTCTCCCAATACCGGACTCTCCGCAAACCGGAATTATCGAAAAACCAGACTTTTTTTTAAAGTTCCAAATTTTTCCTATTCCTATTCTATTATCTTAATTCTAAAATTCAGAAAACCGCACTTTCCAGCAAACCGGAAAATAATTGCCGGCCCGAGGGTGTCCGGTATTGGGAGAGTTGACTCTATATAAAGTATCATTTGACAAAGGATTAAAGTGCTGAAAAAACTACTTTTCTCAAAGAGTCATAAACAGCTGGTACAATCTTCCATCGGATGTACAGTATTTAATACTGTCTCAACCAACCAATTTAAATCTCAATTAGACATGTGGACCAAATCAGATATGGGTTCAGAAAGGCTTTGACTATAAAACACCATCAAACTGTATCAAGTACACTATAAGTGTAAGTGAAATCCCAAACCCGCCCATCAGGATACTAAAATTTGTGTAAAACCGGATGTTTTTTAATTCTAAAATCATGAACTCAATGTAATAATAATGATCATGATAATAATAATAATAATAATAATAATAATAATAATAATAATAATAATAATAATAATAATAATAATAATCAATCATTTATATAGCGCCAATAAATCAAAGGCGCTTCGCATGCATTAAATTGGTGGGTTTTGAGATTGACCTTAAAAACTGAAACAGAGGAAGATTCGGTGACTGAGGTAAAGAGTTCCAAAGGGTAGCAACAGAAGATGAAAAAGACCTTTGGCCATAGGATTTGGTGTTGGTACGAGGCACAACTAAAAGGTTACGATTTGATGAGCAGAGGCGAGGATGATATATATTTTGTATTGATTTTTTTCTTTTTCTGAACCGAACTTACAAATGGCAAGCTAAGATTACAAAACTATTATGGCGGTTTGGTTGTACCAAAGGAACAGGAATGTTGATGCATACAGAACTCCTGTAAAAGGAGTCATGGAATAAAACCTAAGTTTCATGTTTTTCAAGCATATGTGGCAGAGCCAAGTCCAAGAAGGGATAAGTCAAAATACTGAAAATTGGGTTATGGATTGAGAAACTACTTAATTAATTAATTAATTAATTAATTATTATGATATTAAACATCAGAGTGTCTAAGTATGACTTATGGGAAAAACAAAAACTAAATGTGCATTAGAATTAACTCAAGCTATAGAATTATGTCAGTAACATTGACAAAATCATTAAAACAATTCTAAACAAAATTAAAATAGCTATATAATTATCTACCCATGAGAATGAAACAAAATACCGTATTGACGTGTACTCGTAATGTGCATATGTGTATGTGTGTGGGGGTTGAGTGCCATGTATACAATTTGTGGATTTTAATTGTCTAATGCTATTAACATTTATGTATGTCTTAACATTAAATCAAAGGAAGCATTGACAAACTTTTGTGAGTCTCCATGTCATCCATTGACCAATGCAAAATAGTTAATGACTTTTTCATTTGTTTGTATTCACTGTTAATACTGTATTTGTATTTTTTGGTCAGCATAAATGTTGTATAGTATCAGTAATGTATTGTAGTACGAAAGTTGAATGGTTAATTGCATGCTTTTGAAATTAACAGAAATGAATAACAGTATAGTGGAAAACTAGCTTTTTGGCTTATCTCTCCTTTGGATTGGCTTTCTCACATACTATTGTTTACTTTCAACTCTCTTGTAAATTGATGATAACAAAAGAATCAAAATGACGCCAGTAGTTACTACAGTGCATTGTTGCCAAATTTTTTTTTGAGTACTCTAACCATCCTTTTACAGAACAATAAGAAAATGTAAATGTACGTATAATATTTAAAAATAGTTATCCCTATAACTTGCGCAATACTATACTACTATGCAAAAACATAAAATAATGACAGTTTCTAAACTTCCAGTCATTTCTCAGTGTAAAAATCCACTATAAAGTTATACATTCTTGTTTGAGACAAATTACTTTACTTTCCCTAGAGATGATCCAAACCAATTTACTGTATCCCTTTGCTTAATTTGTTTTTCATTTATGCTAAATTCTGTATTATATTTTTTTATTGGTTGAAAAAATGTATAGTCAATGAATGAAATAAAAGTACTAAATACATGTTCATTTGAGGCAGAGCCAAGCCAAATGAAATATAAGTCACAAATGCTAGTTTTCCAGAATAGGCAGAAATTAAAAAATGGTCAATTTTGTCAAATTTTATTTTATTTAAAAAATATACAGTTCATACATTCACCTTTCATTCTACCTGAACAATTTTAGATGATCAAAAAATCTTCAATAATTGCAATTTAAAATGAACTTGCTTATTCAATGTATACTAATAAACAATTTTTGAATGCAGTTTTCTCAAAACTTGCATTTTAAATGCTTATACATTGATTGTTCATAACTTCGCAAGCAAAACATCGTATGAAACTGATTTTTTTTCCATGTTAAAGATAATAATGTGCAGTTTTATTATCTACAAAAACCTCAATTTTTCAAGCTTCCAACTTATGTCTCATTTGGCTTGGCTCTGCCACATTTAATTTGATAGAAGTTTTTAATTTATCAATAAATGAAAGTAAATATAATAATCAAAATCTAAAGATATTGACAACACAAAATATGTATGTAAATAATTTGTAAAACAAAAGAATGTTAAAAATACAATAATTATAAAATAGTTATGATTATTGAACTTGCATGTTTGTGACGGAGGCTGAGAAATCAAAATACTGTAGTAGGCGCCTACATGGGACTGCCATTTTACAGTGTTAAGATCACCATCTAGCCGTAATTAATATAACTATGGATGTCGCTCATTATTTATATAAATTTCTTTGGAAAAAAGGTGTAGTGTACTTTTGTCCAACTTACTTAAAGGCCCATCCCTTGAACATTCTACAGTATTTCGTCAAAAAAATTAAAACATAGTAAATTTGACTACAGTATATTAAAATTCATATATTTCATTTATGTCGTTTTATTTAAAAAATTATAAAAACTAAGAAAATAATTGGACTTTTTGGTTGGACCCTATGCAAGGTTTAATCTGCCACTAGCCAAATTCTATGCCAAAGTTGAATTTGGCTAACAGAAGGGGTGAATCCAAGATCCACCGAAAGGGGGAGGGCGCCCTTTCTCATGTCCGGGTGGGCGTGGTTGCTGGTCTTATTTTGATGAGGAAAAAAAAAGGTTATTTGAACCCCATTTCGGATTTCGGTGCTCTGGTACCCTGTTTTAGTTTTTGACGCAGGGCTGGGAGCCTGGGGCCTGCAAAGGGCCCCCAGTCGGGGCTAAGGCCCTTTATAAATTTTTGCATTTTTACGATCTAGGCCTAAAACACGTTTAAATGCGTAATTTAGACAAAAATAGGGACAACATTTTAATCTTAGTTTTTTAAAATTTTAATTATTACTTTTTTTGTTTCGAACATCTTATTGGTTGAGAAAAGTAGGTCTTTGGGAAT
>JAOTQE010117617.1:0-12797 GCA_025631205.1 Nesometra sesokonis
TACTATTTGCTTCAGGGCTGTGCCCCTCAGCAAATAGTACTTTTGCAGTCACTTTGGGACCCATAGTTTTAATCCAGAGCTCTTCATCTCAGTATATATTTGTATAATATAAGCTGTAATTTGCACTAAATAACATTCATTGGACAAGTAGATCTACAGATATGAGCATTTGAAGATTTCATGAAAACACAGTTTTGAGAAAATTGCCAATAAAAAATCTAAATATAAACAATTAAAAGGATATAAATTTCAAGAAAATCTGAATGAAGGCAACTTTGCTTAATAAAAACTGACCTGAAAATTGTATTATAATGAAATATAATTACAATAGTACTCATATAATTGCCTAAATTTCTCAAAAATTTCACTTCAGACTTATTTTGTTGATTATCTCATTTTTATCTCATCTACAATGAATCTTTAGTGGTGAGACCTCACATTAGTTTTGAGCAACACTGGTTTACAAATTCTGAGGTCAAGTGTCTCATATCCCACATTTCTAAAAACAAATGAAGAGACCAGTCTTCACCCTTTTGTAAGAACCTGGAATGCTATGTTATCTTACAATAAATACCAATATGAATTAACCTTCATCTTTCATCTCTTTCAATCCATTTGTCATTTCTTCTTGACTGACGGCTGTACTATTCTCTTCACTTGTTTGAGGTATCTCCACATCATCTTTTTCATCTGTATGACTCTGCTCGGAATTTGATGCCTCCTTCATCAGCTCGGGGTAATATCGGCTTAAGCGGACATGCCAAGCCACACTGATGCAGGCTGATACGGTCTTAAACTGGTGAACAACATTGCGTGGAATGAAGTAGATATCATTACTTCTTAAGCGTATTTTGGCATACCGTATCCCTTCTCGTCTCATTTGGTTTAGTTTGGCATCTTCTATCCATTGAACACACTGTGAAATTAACCAATGTAAAATATTTCAACCATGTAATAAATTAGAAAGCCATAGCTCAATACACTTTCTCCAGCACTTTAACCCTGGAAGAATTTATTTGCCATTTACCTCCACCAACAAAGTTGGGCGGAAGTTATGTTTTCACACCTGTTTGTTTGTGAACAACTTCCTGACAGCAATATTTAATCATAGAGTACTAAATATTTCAGAAATTGTTATGTTACGATATAAAAGTGATTCAATTTTGAAAGGTCAAGGTCAATTGTCAAGGTTGGGCAATGGGTCAAATTCACGTAATCAGCCATAAGGTCTGGCATTGTTGTCAATAAGACCCTGCTTACAGTGACGGGGTAGAGGCCGGACCGAGTCCTGCCTAATTGTCACTGTAATTGCGCAAAAAGCCAATTGCGGTGTCAAAAACGGCCACGCATTTGGACAAGCTTTGGGGGTAGTCTCAGTCCAGGCTCACTCAGCCTTTTCTTACTGTAAACGCAATCTGAGTTAAATACGGTACCAAGCTTAATATGGTGTCAAAAACTCTCTCTTAACTTCTTAATTTTGTTCTTAACTTCAGTGGCGGTCCTTTCAAAACCACTCGCAGCCATAATCTCCAATATTTTTGTGTTCTTGTGCATAGATGGACCAGTTAAAGTTAGGAATAGGCAGCTGTGATATTTGTGATGTATACAGACTGTAGCGCTTTAAAATGTCATGCGTATTGCGGAAATGCAAAAAGCCTGTGCCTCACCAGCGCCATGCCTCTGCACATTGACCCTGGTGCTCCTCCAAATAATTGCCACTACGACACCAAGGCCGGGCTCCCGGGCCCTGCACTATAAACGGGGTCAAAATATTGCAAGGTTTTAAGCTTTAAGCCACCACTGTAAACGCACACAATTCGGAAGCCGTGTACCGCAATTTAGGGCAGGGGTCGGCCCGGGCTAAGCTCGGCTTTGCACTATAGACAGGGTCATAGACTTCAACCTTGGTTCATATAGTAGTGTAAGAAAGTCCATGCAATATGTGACCATAATAGATAATATATTCCATTATAATAGTGAACAAATTGTTAGAGATCCAAATTTGAATAGATCAGAGGTCGTACGTAATCCATGGGATCCATAAAATCCAGGTTGTGTAAAACATAGGCCTACATCTAGGCCAAGCTAGGGGATACAACATAGTGTTTTGCCTACTGCAGATCAGAGCATTGACCCTGGTGCTCCTCCAAATAATTGCCACTACGACACCAAGGCCGGGCTCCCGGGCCCTGCACTATAAACGGGGTCAAAATATTGCAAGGTTTTAAGCTTTAAGCCACCACTGTAAACGCACACAATTCGGAAGCCGTGTACCGCAATTTAGGGCAGGGGTCGGCCCGGGCTAAGCTCGGCTTTGCACTATAGACAGGGTCATAGACTTCAACCTTGGTTCATATAGTAGTGTAAGAAAGTCCATGCAATATGTGACCATAATAGATAATATATTCCATTATAATAGTGAACAAATTGTTAGAGATCCAAATTTGAATAGATCAGAGGTCGTACGTAATCCATGGGATCCATAAAATCCAGGTTGTGTAAAACATAGGCCTACATCTAGGCCAAGCTAGGGGATACAACATAGTGTTTTGCCTACTGCAGATCAGAGCACGGAACTAAGATTAGACCCAAAATCAGCCTAAGATTTTGTGCTAAATTAAACTTATTTTTTCTAGTAGTTTATTTTCTATTATGTTTTACTAAACTGCACAATATAAATTAACAATAAAATGCATTAAAAATAATTAAAACTAATTGCCAATCCATCGTGATAACAATAACATGTGGGATTGTTTAGCCCGAGTGAGCCCTCTATAGTTTAATTTATATTATTCAGTGTTTTCTAACAGTAAGCCTAGAAAAAAACCAAACTCTGGTTGTTATAAAACAACATTAAATACTTGAATTCATTAATTAAAACATATTATTTTATGTTTGGTTATTGGAATGTTAGAATGAAATAAAGTATCACTGGCAAAAACTGAATTCAATAAGTTTGAACTGATCAAGTTAATTTTAACAGTTATTAAAACAACCTAAATTGGCAATGTTATAGCCTAAGAAAATTGTCTTGCACAATTTTCTTTCAATGTACATTTTCCAAATTTTCAAGGTTGGATTTGAAGGATAAACCATTAAATGCAAAGTCTTTGTTTCCAAAGGGTCAATCTGGTGTTAAATGTGCAGTACACCTCTACTGTTTTCCAAAGAATGTACTACACTCTTAACGTGCATATAAACAATGCTGCACACAGGCCCAGCAGCTTAAAGTCTCATCCAAAAGACGGTGTGTTTTGACACCCCCAGACAAAACACAAGGAGGGTGGCGATGTATTTAGACTAGGAACCAAAGATCTCCATGATTCAATGCACAACACAGTGACTACCACAATTTTTCCAGACTGAGCTAAATGTAGCTTTATGATATGTCTACAATGACATGCTTTTCAAAGTTTCTGTCACATTGATCAGAGAGTTGAAGAAAACTTCTCAGCCGACTGAGCTGAGAAAACTTACCTGAGAGACAGGTGGTTCATGAAGATCAAGCTGAAGGCATTCGGTAACATTTAGAAAATCTGCCGAGTGGAAGCAAACAACATCCTTCACATCTAGGCCATCAGTTGAGTCCACAAGCTCCTTGCCATGAACTGCTTGCAAGACTCCAACAGCTGCTGTTGTCTGCCTGTCAAACCCTTGGCCTATGTGATCAGCATGACATCGTGTACGATCAGCCACAAGAATTTCACGGGGCTCTGAGGCTCGAGGACGATACATAAGATTCTTTAACTCGTTCACACCGGTCCTACAGTATCATTGAAAAAAAAAAATGTCAGGCTCATTAACGTTAAATCCACAGCAGCAATGAAAAAAAAAATAGACTAAAGTGTAATGAAAAACCAAACAATCTAGCTTGAAAAATATATATAACTTAGAAAAGATTTTATTTAGCCACAAGTCGACTTGTGTAAGTTTGATTGTACTGTATTAATTTAATATTTAATTGAGAATACTTCCTGGATTAAAACACAAAGTACTAAAAATGCAAGCAAACCTATATCCATTTTGATCCTACTGTAAATACTCTCTATAGAGAATGTTCAAAAAAGTTGCATGAGTGTACTTTAACTGGTTATCGTGTGTATTAATTCTATAACACATGGCTATTTCTTTTGATTGCATTCTGTACAGTACTTGTTAAAAGCAATCTAAAACATGGAGAAAACATGCCAAATTTGATTTTAATAATTCTTAGGTCAGGCAGGCATAGGAAAGAAATTTAAAAAAGTAATTCAGTATATATGACAAATATGATTTTTTTTTTTTTTAATCAATAAACTATACTTTACCTTCTTTTTGCTTTTGATGGCGACTTAGGTAGATCAGCCGTAGGTATCATTTGCTCTCCTGGACGAACCCATACAATTGGCCCATCATTACTATGACAACGCTTTTCCATTTTCAATGACGAATGTGGTCCCCAAGGCATAACACGATGAAGAAAAACGTTCTCCTCCAACAGGTCTAAAATATCTTCGAAATAATCACCAGTTTCTTCATTAACTGTTCCAACGAGACTCATTTGCAACATCGGCCCGGCTCGATACGTACCGTTACAGTACGTACGTCGAACATCTTCGCGAAACTCGGTAACAGTCTTTGTTATTAAATCGTGTTTCGTACCCAGAAGTTCAGTTTTTACAATCGTGGACGGGTGTCGAAAAGCAAGGTAGTCGATGAGATTTGGAATGCGGCTTACAGCGTTGTGAACTATACCCATCACATGATCACAAACACCTTCAGAGGTTTCACCGTAAACAATATCAAAATATTTTTCAACAAACTTGTCCAATTCCTCTCCCTTTAAGTGCTCAATTTCCTTAGCATATACATGTACAACACTAGCCCCACCATTAGCCTGTTGTTCAATGTGGATATACTTACTGAATGAATCCTCCTTGGCAGCTGCATTCTCCAGTATCGTTCTGTCCATGTCAGAAGATGTGTTGATTAGGTTACTTCTGCAGTCAATCTCAATCTTTGTCGGTGACTCATCGGTGATGGTGGTAGAAATTGGTGGCTGACTGCTTTCTACAGCATCATGTGATGTACAGGTTGCAGCATCTACCATTACTGGTCGGTGTCTGTGATGATGGTGGTGATGATGCTTGTGTTTCTTAACTCTTTTCATCATTGTTAAACACTCTTTCTTAATATGCAATTTAAGTTCTGGAGATCCATCTTTTTTCACAATCCTGGAAGTTGTATACTGAACCAAAGGCCATGAATCACCTGCAAATAATTTTAACGAAGAAAAATTATACAGATATATTTCACAATTTTAATTGTTACTTTGTCACCAAGACCATCACATTTTCTTCATAATTGTCATGAAAATTTTCCTTTTCTGTCAATATGACATGAACAAAACTTTAAAGTCTCTTAAAATAGACCTAAACAGGCGCGGATCCAATGGAGGGCCCAACGGACTCGCCCCCCCCCCACCCTTTTGAAACTAACAAATGTATTTTTTTGCACAATTCTGAATAAAACGGGCAACCACACCCACCCGGATATGGAAGTGGGCCCACCCTTTCGGTGGATCCTGGATCCGCCCTGCTAAAGTAGGCATAATTTTGCAGGCAAACATCAGCTAAAGTGTCTAAACTAGGTTTATGAACTAGCTAGGCCTAGATTATCATCAAGATGCTGATGTGGTCAGGTACATAAGGTACTGTAGCTACAAGGTATGCCTTTACTTTGACCACTTCCTTTTTCTGTCCATCATCACCATAAAAGATCTATTGTATTTAACTCAATTTTACAATACAAACCTTCAAATTTTGCAGTATAACAGTATGTAAGTTGTACTGTATAATGATTATTCACGTCATACAGGGTTAAAATTTTGTTCAAATTCAGAGGAATCAGTTTAGACTCGCGTAAAAATAATTTTTGAGAATCCATAGAATCAGATTTTTTTATTGTCATTTGTTAACTTGGATTTTTCTTACCTTAATGTATGTTTAATTTTGTTCTGCCTTTATTATTTGAAAAGTATCAATAATGAAAAAAAAACACCACTGGTTAGAATTAATAGTGTAATCTGGGTTTCCTCAACAAGAAACAGCAATTAGATACAAACAAAATGACATCACCCCATCAGAAAAAGATGCACATTCATGCATGTACAAACAAATTAGCTATGGAAGTGGCCATAACAAACGTTAAGTTTTTGAGACAAACTTTGTGAAAAACCAAAATGATTGTTCTAACAAGATTTTAGGAGAATCCTTACGGGAATGGATTCTAAGATTCTCGCCAAAATTCTAACCCTGTCATACAATCAATATGGTTATAGTATACCCATCAAAAATAGTTTTCACCAATCCATGTCATGTGTTATCATAAAACTTATATTTTTAATCTACATGTACTGAACTACAACAAAAACTGGATTTATAGGTTCACTTTTTAATGAAATATTAAATCTTGAAAAGGAATCTAAGACACAAATGGTCATGCGTCAAAAGTTCGCCGAATTTGCATCGCACACCAAATTTTCAGTCACAACGTACCCCCTTGTATTAAAATGATCATAACTCAAAAACTACACACCCTACCATACCAAAACTATATATATATATATTTGGAAAGCTCTAGAATCAGGGAATCCAGAAATGCAGCTAAAATAATCATCATAGCACTTGTGTAAAGAGTTATTGCTCAAAAGGTGAGGAAAATAGGTTAAGGTTCGGTACGGTCAGCTTACGGGGGATTGGGTGGGGGGGTTCTCAGCTCGTTCAATTTCAAGCCAATATCATGTGGATAGTTGGTGAAATGTACGGATATTTATCATTATGAATTTAAATGCATTAAATTCAAAGACCAAATGATTGATCTTTACTGACAGTTTTAGTAAGAAGATCCTCCATTTCATTGGCATGATAACATTTTTAAAATTTACTTTTGTTAAATGAACAAAAATAATTACTGTATATGTTCAAAGCTTTGATTTTAGTTTAAAATAAATAACATAAAAAATTATGTTTGTTTATCGTCCATACAATCCTGGGCTCGATCGTCGCTATGTGGGCCCGATCATCCATGGGCCCAATTGTCTCTCACCCAGGCTAAAAACCTAGGGCCTATGTTCATTCATTCACCGTATTTATTTATTTGAACATTATTTTAATGATTACGATATTTATCACATTGAAAACAATTATTGATAAAAGCAAAATAAATTAAGTTGAGGTCAAACAGTGCTACAACACCCAGCAGTTCTAAGGGTTTCATTGGCAGGAGCCCCGTTGGCAGCTAAAAATGATATAATCCCATAGGTATCCGATCGTTTTGGTCGTGCCTTCGTTTTGGTCGCGCCTGTTTTTCTACATGAATCAGTCCTTCAAAATGACTTTTTAACTAATATTTTTATGTAACAACAATTACAATGATAAAAATATTATGTTTTTTGTTTTTACTGATAATTTGTTATGCAATAATAATTATAAATGATGAAAATTATTCAATTTTTATGCCAAAACTGTTTTGATTTCTTTAGGCCTGTGCTTTTTACAGAAAAATAATGAAAATTATGCCAGTTTCAACCTATCGAGACTTTTCAAGCATTAAAAAATATTAGCCTATTATTATCCATCTTAAATATTAGTGTTTTTGTATGTTTTACACCATACTTTAGCCGAAAACCATGAAAAAACAACAGCGCGACCAAATCGAAGGCGCGATCAAAACGATCTGTATTCATCCCATAGACCTGCTTGGCAGATAGTATTTGGCCTTTATTACTGTAGTAGGCCTAGGCCTAGTGGTAGGTACGAACAGAAAATAAATTCTGCTGCATTTTATTATATTAATTACCATTATTATGAACACGTTTATGCTGTTCTTGTATTGGTGGTGTTATTGGGCTTTCATTTTGTACAACAGGTACAGCAGCAGCTGGAGGACTCTCCGCTCGAGGAGCCACAGACGGTGACACAGGAGGAATTGTTGCTTGATTATGTTGTGTTTGCTGCTCTTCACTTCGGCGACGGCCTGGTGATTGTCTTCTAATTTTTGGAGCAGGAGGAGGAGAGATATCTGACTCACTGGTGCTAGAGTACCGCTGTTTATAATCGCTATACATGTCCTCTGTGTAGCCCGAACTTGATAGCCTTCGGTAGTTGTGGTGTGTTCGCCTTCTCTTGCCCGTTTCCACCCCCACGACAGCCGCTACCGATTTGTTTGGCGAAGGGCTAGCTTCGCTCCCTACTGATTCTGCTAATTTACTAGAGTCTGTATTACTCTCTAATCGGCTATCGACAATAAGAGATTTACTTCGTGTATCAGTTATCTTGTCTTTATCACAATGTGGAGTTATTAAGTCGTTTTCAGACATCATAACAAGTTTTGCATCATGTTTTCTTTCTCGCTCAGACGCCATCATGCTTACAATTGTTTACCCGGATGTTGTTCCAGACGTTGGTTAAATATTTTGCAGGCTATCCATTTTATTTTACGCAAATTAAAGATGTTTTTATCTATGATACCAACTATGATACAGAATATACAAAGTACAAGTATTCTTTACCAACATTGTCAAACTTTCAATATTATTGATGATTTTTTATTTTTGATAATAATAAACAAATCTCTGTACCTGATAGACTATTATTATAATTAAACAATTAAATCTATTGAGGGCAGTACATGAGTTATAGATATTTTTTTAATAACGGAGTTCTTTTGAATATTGCGTTCCCTAATGTAAAGTCCATTCAGCTTTTAAAAAGGGTATCCTCTGCTGTCATATTTATGTTTATTGTGTAGTTTAGTATGTGTTATTAATAGTTTAAAGTAGGCCTACAGTATGTATTCTGTTGTAATGACGAATTAATGACGCCAATTGATTTCTAGAGGCCTATGCCCTGTCGTTCACATGGTCGCGAAATTTGATGTGAAACGCCCGTTTTTCCGGGATTTTCGATATTTTTTTCATACATTTATTGTCATAACTTCACTTCTATTCGTACGATTTTCGCAAGTTTTCCGTTATTTTGTTCCAACTTTAATAATAGTTTCAGCAATCTAAATTTTAACTTATAAGATTGTGGAATCTCGTCGGACTTTTAATTTTTTTAACGGTCGTTTTCGGAATTTCCCCGTGTAAAATATGCGGTTTTAGCAGAAATTATGGCGAGCTTAACAGCTTCGCCGATATTTGGCCGATTTTCGCCATTGTTACATGTTCCTTTATTAATTACCTATGTAAAAATCAATTTGATTGGTTATAAATGGCGTCAGACTTTATGTTTTTCTTAAGAATCATGAATAACAAGTCCGACAATCATTCAATGCAAAATAGCACACAAGAATCCAACTCAACAAAAGTAGGCGGACCTTGGAGATAAAATGCTGAATGCATGCTATTTACGTTTTCTTAAAATATATACCACCATGATTTAAATTTGATTTTGAGTTCGTGCATATATGTAGGCGAATAGGTATAATTTTTTAATGATTTTACATAACAAATGTGGTAGTTATGACAATTTATAAATGACGATTTCTACCCGCACTAACAGTTCTTTCGGTTCAAGATCTGGCCCATTTTAAATTAGGCTAAAAATAGGTGATAGAAACAAAATCATGTAGACATAATGCTCCTAATTTTGCACTACTAAAGGCATTTAACTACTGAAATGTAACATTGGTGAACTCAGCAAATATCATTTTCATTCAGCATTAGAAAATATGCACTATTTGTATTCGATTATATATTCACAAAATCGAAATACCCCTACTTTATAATGGAATATTCTGGTGTTTTATACGACCACCTATTATGTTGACAAAACTTATCCTAATTAGGCCCTCTCGCAAAATTCACTAACGAATATGAATCCCCACCAAAATGTCATACACTCTTTAGTCTTGATTAGATGAAGTTTGCCAAAAGTTTTATTCAGCGGGTTGATGATAAATAATCTCCATACCGATGTCGGCATCGGGACGTCTTCATGCGGTCCTCGTACAGTTTTACCCCTATAATTAGGCCTATGATGGTCAAATTCACTCATTGTGTGTCCACGAATATACCGTAGGCTGTAAAACTACGGCATAGTTTGTTTAAATCCAACGTTATACATACCACATACAAATGCTCCCTCGCGCCTAAAACATCATTGTCTTAAGGAACTTGAGAAATTTGTATATTTTGACTTGCTGCAACTTCCCAGAAATGTTCAGTCCAATTGGCCATTTAGTTTTTACAGGCCTATTCCATGTTGAATGTTTTTTTTTTTATGGCCCCCTCGTCTACACCTTACCCGATCGTCAAGTCATCTTTATCTCAATGTCAGGTTATGTGCAAAGTGATCGACTCCCTATACGAGAGGGGCTGCAAAAAAATGAAACGCGTTAAAAAACGGTAGAAACCAAATGATAATCTAGAATTGCGGAGACAATTAGCAACTGTTAGTGTTCAACTAGTCTCCAGATCTGATAAGCCTATTACTAGGCTATACACAGAAACTTACCTATTCGCCGCAACCGAATTGGTACTCACCAAATGAATTGAATTTCGATGCAGCGGGTGCAATATCAGTAAATTACATGGTGTTTTTAGCAGCCGTCATAGTGTATAGATAGGATGTTGTCCAACTCTGACGTTAAAATTGCACCCAATATTACCGATGCGGATACTCATAATAGTTGAGTTATTGTACTTCACAAATCGGGACAGGGCATGGAAAACCACCAGGTTGTCGTAAAATTAATAAATGGGGCTAATGCTGAAGCTATATTAACTTTTTGTGGGCTTTCAAAATGATGGGTCAATTATCAAAATCGAACATCTATAACGAAAGTTAGGGAACAAAATATACAAAAAATTACTTTGTATTTGTTTATAATTCCCATTTTTATTTACTTATTTCTCAATAACTTCCTTAGCAACAACTTTGTTTTCCATGCATTACCTCAATTCATTCATTGTTGGGGCACACACAGACTGGGTCTTTAGTACCCTGACGTAAAAACATAATTTTCTTGCGAGTACAAATCTTTACAAATTTCACAGAAAAAAATCCCATTTTTAATAAATTATTTTTTTCAAATCAAATACAAAGCAAAAAAACTTACTGTCAGTCAATAATGCTATGTGCAGTACATATAGCTAACTTATTTAGTACATCCAATACACAATGTTTTTACCATTTCGTGTTAGGCTTTCTTTCATAGCGAATTCAGTTTCAGCATGGAAGTTAACTTTTCCCTGGTTTCAGTTTGTGTATTTTTTTTAGGGGGAGGCCGAGGTAAAAATAACAATATGCTTTTGCCTACATTCTAACATTTGTATTTCTATGGAAGAGAATAACTATTTGAATTGAATTGAATTAGGAGTTAATGTCGTCCACTCATATGCATGGGCGGCGGAACGTTTTTGAATTAGGGGGGGGGGGACGAAGTTCAATTTTTAAAATTTACTCGGCTACCGCTTAGAATTTGATAATAAAAAAAGTTGTTGCCTCTAATTTTGTGCTTTTTCCTGGTACCTATTTTTCACTTTTCACGCCCACAATATTCATATTTTACCATAGTTTTGGAGTTGTGAAATGTGAATTTTTTAGTTGGAGTGCCATTTCATGGGGGACCATCCCCTGAGTTGTCAGTGGGGGAGACGCGTCCCCATCCCCCTCTTCCGTCGACCATGCTCATATAAGTCAAATAACTGTGTGCCCAGCCGTCGACTGAATGTATAATCCAATGCTTCTAGTTTGGCACATACCATCACGAGGTACTTCGTTCAGTTGGAACGTTTGATGGATTGATTCAAATGATGAATAGAGATCAAGCACTCGGAACAACTTGAGATTTTAGCTGAGGTGTGGGTGCTTTCTCATTAATTTTAAATGGTGTGCCTAAATTCGTTAAATTATGACATTATGAAAATGATATTTGAGTAATTTTAACTTTCTGGATTTATACCATGATAGCGGTATGCCTCCCTCTCCCCTTAAAAATGCTGGATAACTCAAAATCCCGGGGTCCGCTCCTGAAATTTACCGTTTGTAATGTACGAGGATGGGCAACCGTTTGTAGGCCTCCAGATGTCTTGTTAAAGTTGACCGATATTCAGATCACTGACCTCTTATGGCTAGTGAAGTGCAGTCTAACGCAATGTATTAAACACAAATAATAGATCATTCATTTAACGAATACCATTCGACAATAAAACTGTTATCCTTTATATTTTCAATAATAGTATTGGTTAAAATAATACAGTAATCATTCTTTAACTATATTTTCCAATTTTAGTAATTAATACGTACAATATGGCTTACACGTTAACTTTATTACAACAGTTAAAACAATTACAGAAACAATGTAGGACATACAACGACATAACAAGAGATCAAGCTACTGATACCATCCATAGAATTACCACTGTTGGGACCATGTCAACATTATTCTACAGCTTCTAATCCAGTGGCTATTTGATTAATTTTTCCCCATCTTGTTCGGATTTTCTCTACTGTTACGTTTAACAATTATCAAATTTCGCAATATATGGCCGTCTTTCGTTTCATGGGCATGACCCATCTATCTATCTATCTATCTATCTATCTATGTATACACCCTTCGTCAGTACAGCTTTAGGGCCTAACCAGAAATGATAACCGCACAGCCAAAACGTAAAATCAATCAAATAGCCACTAGGACTAAGCCCTCATCTGCAGACAGATCAGTTTCTGGGTTTACCCTTCGTCAGTACAGCTTTAGGGCTGAACCAGTAATGAAAACCGTACAGCCAAAACGTAAGCTTTTATAACGTT
>JAOTQE010117628.1:0-12243 GCA_025631205.1 Nesometra sesokonis
TTGACTCCCCCCCCCCCCCCCCCCCCCAGTCTGAGGAATCTGAGAAAATTGTACAATGTCACCCCAAGATGCTTACTGTAATAATGTGGAATTCTTGTTTCAAGCACAATTCTGTTATTTGTTCAATGCTTGGTGTCATCTTTAGACCGATATTTGAAAAGCTATCGAAATAGATTTTGTGAGAAATCGAGTACCAGGTTGTCTGCATTGGTTAACGATGACTAGCTTAATTTCATACAATACTCTAGTGTATTTATTCACATAATTTTCTTTCACAAAATTTTAGGGGAGTCAGGTCCCACAACCCCCCTTCCCTCTTGATGCACCCTGCAGTAGTAAAAAAAAAACTAATTGTTAGAAAGTTGAGGGTAAGCTAGCTTAGACCTTTTGTTGTACTTTGTTGTTTACGCCTTATTAAATACCAATTGTTTTCAGAGGGTCAATTTATTAGTCTGGACTGACGAATGCGTTCAGAATCAGGAGCAATTCGGTTTTCGAAATGTGTTTTGTTAAAGAATTTGGGACTGTCCGGTTTAGTGTGAAATTCAGATTTCTTGGTGTTCGGTATTGGGAGATTTGACTGTACCTTGCCAAATTGGCTATAAAATGCAGTCCGGTAGGCCGGACCAATTTTTGCCACCGGCCAGACCAGAGTTTGCAGCTAAAATTGGTCCATCCGGACCAGTTTTAGCCCAGACCAATTTTTGCGTGACAGCCCTACCGCCTTTTATTACATTTCAAAATTCTTTCACCAGATTCCCATGCTTGTTAACAAGCATATTATAGTAAACCTCTACTGTAGGCCTACTTTGCATGTTACTTGCTGTTGAGGTGAATTAAATTTGATTTATTCTTTTCAGTGGCCTACATTCTACACTAAGGGTCCCAAGTTGTGGAAATCAAATTCCTGGAGATTTTATTATGTGGGTCAAGAGCGTATTTTTCCACCTAAAACTCGCATACTGACACCCAATAGTGTCGATGGTCAACACCACATTTATTATGAGACAAATAGGTTCCATCATAGTAGTACCCAATTTTTCACTGAATAAAGTTGTTTTAAACTTTCTTGCACATCAATATGAATATTTTAAGGTCCCAGTTGTAAAATATTTATAAATCAGGGAGAAATCCTGGAGATATTCAAATTCCGGGAGAAAATAACAGTTTTCCTGGAGCCCTGAAGATGGCCCAGAAATCCTGGAGACTCCAGGACAATCCTGGAGACTTGGGAGCTCTGTCTACACCTTTTTGAAATTCTAAAAAATGGTCGTACTTGTTTGTTGCATTCAAATCTGGAAATGGAGCCTAGTGGTAGTGACAGGAATTGTCTCGCACATTGTTGAAAAAAAAATGTTGGCAATTAAGGATAGGAAAATTGGTGAGGAAACGTTACAAGGCCTTTAAAAGGGGACGAAATAGTAGCTGGAAAAGACTAACAAAATTGATAAGTCAACAGTAAAGCAAACTTTTGATAACCAAAATACCAAAAAAATTACCTTACCCGCCGGCTTTTAAATGTGTTCCATTAATAAACAGGCGAGTAACTACGAAACTCTTGTAACTTGACCCTGCAAAAGTAGTCATCCAACCTACTTGTTAGATTTAATATGAAATTTGCTTACACGTTATCCGAGCCTGTATAATAAATTCAGTTCTAACACCAATAATTGCGAAGAGTAAATACAGCAGTCTTGCATAGGTGATTAATACATGACATAACTTTTTAAAATCAACAATTTGACAACATCCTTGGATTTCCAACATATTGACAAACTTGGTTATGGTGTTAATTTGGTTACAACTAATTTTACTTTGATCTAGTAAATCGTAATTATACAGGGGTGGATCCAGAGGAGCTCAAAACAGGGGCCTGATGTCAATTCGGACAAACACAAGTGTGAGATTTTAACAGTAAACTGATAGCAATATGCATGGATCCAGGACCCGTCTAGGGCCAGGAAAAAATTTTTCTATACAAATGTTCTCTGGTGCACTTTTAGAGGTCCATAAGTGTGCAAATAATATTATTTTGGCAGGTCAAGAGGGGGTCAGGTAGGTCGGGCCCCTTGGATATGCGCCTGTAATTATGTACTATATGTTGTAAAATGTGTAATTTTACTTCGCCGTTGATCAGTTCCCTTTATGCCTGTTTTTTTAATGTTGTCACGTCATTCTTTGGCTCATTTTTTTGTTGAATTTTAAGATAAAAAAACATATTACACAAAGCTTTTGTAAATTAATTTATTTTGGTTAGCTATGTTACAAACAACTGTTACAATAGAATAATCTAGCAGATCACTTATTAATAAAACATAAATAGAAGCAGCAGCATTACTATAAAATATCTGCAATTTGTCCTTTTGCAAGCAATAATAATATGTAAATTATATGAAATTATCTTGTTTACATTAACAACATTAAACTATATACTATAAATACAAAGTATAGACGGGTATATAAGACTTATAAAGTAATTGTAATAAAATCTATTGCACTGAATATTCTTTATACAAGCGAGCAGTAGATATTTTACCAAGAAAACTAAACAATTATAAACTTAAAGCATGCGCCTTCCTCATGTTTAGTCCATCGGTATTAGGCTACCAAAATGTGGGTTTCCCAATTTATCTATCTTACATAACTATCCTTTGATTCATCAATAATAGTCTTTTATCTTTCCAACTTATTTTTTATAGGTTTTGTCCATAATACTCAACAACAAGTACTATTCAGGTCATAAAACCTAGGTCACAGTTTTATCAGGCACATGCAGGGTATAACCATGGAAGTATAAAAAAACCTCTAGTACAACAAACATGACATTGTTCCACAAATAATTATGTATTACCTAAAGCTAAAATACAATACAAAGTACAATTATAAATACAGTAGAACCTCTATTTTACTAAGAAATAGAATATTCAAGGGGGTCTATGTCATAATATTTTAGGTGGTTAATTTGAAAACATAAATAAATAATATAAAATATTTAAAAAAAAAACTTCTTTGAACACAGTACATTGCCCATGCAAAAATAGTATGTATTTATAAAAATCTTTGTATACATATAACTTTATAAATGACATCATGGAAGAACCTATATTCTCCATGATGTACATCTATACATAATCTATATATACATAAAAGCCTTGTTTATATTCTTGTGTCTGCACATTTCCAATTGAAACAGTTATTTTACCTATCTGTGAAAAAAATATAGTCATCTATACAAAAATATTGTTTTATGAGAATGTATGTCATGAGTATTTGGTATTGAACATGAGTTAAACATTGTGGATAATCTTGTAACGTCCTTAATACAATTCAGTACATTATACATCACAATGGCTCAATCTACCAATTGTTCTCTATATGCTGAACACAATGAAAACCTAACAGGTATTAAAGCTGTGATACCTTTAATAACAATTACATTTTTTAATGACCTAGTCACAAAAGCCATTACCAGGTACAGTTGAACTTCCCTGTGCGAACACCTCCCATAACGGACACTAATTTAAAGAACCGTTTGTTCTATTCAATAATATCTAATCAGTGCATTTGGTATCTCCATCCGTAAGCGGAGGCGGACAGTTTTTGTCTTAAAATTTAGAGTATGCTAATTTACCTCCCCTAAGCGGACATCACAGAAAATTTTGTGATTTTTCTGTGTTACGAATACAAATTTATGTACAAAATCATATTTATACTGAAATAGCTGAGAACATATTACTGAACCAATCTTAAAACTGATAAACAATATTTAATAAAATATAGAATGCGGTGTCTAGAAATTTGAGGCTATTTGTGCTGAGAAGGCCGTGAAATATGACACATAATGACGTATACATAATTTTACAACTTTGGCTGAAATTCTTGTAAGCAGACACTTTTTCCGGACCCGAATATGTCCGCTTACGGGAGGTTCAACCATTCTACATTAATGGTGATGTGTAGCTTGTTTCATGTTCTTACCTTCCCATCTGGGTGCCCTGGGTTTAAATCCTGCTGTCAGGGCTTTATTAAAAAATAAAATACAACTCTGTTTTGATTTTGACAACCAAAAAAAGCCCCTTATTTTTCCCATTTTATTTATTTACTTTTGTTATGGTACCCTGTTAATGTAATGCATGGCCCATAGGAGGCTAGTCATGGCAAACCCACCAAGTTGTTGCACAGGAAGTTATTGAGAAATAAGCAAATAAACAACACAAAATACAAACAAATACAAAGGAAATTTGTGTATATTTTGTCCAATAACTTCAGTTCTAGATGTCCGATTTTGATGATTGAAGCCTCATTTTAAAGCTTGCAAAAATTATAATATGGTTTTAACAATAACTCAATTTTCAATTTTCCTACAACTTGGTGGTTTTGCCATGTCACGCCTCATATGTTACGTATTTTTCATTTTTATAGTCAATCTCACACCAGGTGCTCTAAAAGGGGGACAACTACGTTTTAGTGATAATCAGGGAACGCAGTCTACAATCTTTTTTGTATTTTTATCAAACGTAACGTTTTTATGTCAGCATGCTGTAAATGATGAGTTGCAAAGAACACAAATTTAAGAACCTTAGAAATTTATTATTTTTGTACTAATCTGAACCTTCAAATTTTGATGTCAGGTTCTTCTGTGGTACATTTCAAGATATTCTATGCATGTTTTTTCATGTCTATTAAACTTTATCTTGACTATGCATTATTTCAATTGGTGAATATG
Source organism: Nesometra sesokonis (assembly GCA_025631205.1). Taxonomy (NCBI): domain Eukaryota; kingdom Metazoa; phylum Echinodermata; class Crinoidea; order Comatulida; family Antedonidae; genus Nesometra; species Nesometra sesokonis. The sequence continues at coordinate 4,727 of JAOTQE010117628.1, forward strand.
ATGTAATCAATTACTGTCTTAAATAATATTATCACCTTGAAATCTATCTAGACGATACCACACTCAAAAATATTATTGTACACTTTTCAAGACTTATTAGAAAACTCGCTTTTTTTGTGATAACCTTCAAGGTCCTATTCAATGGAATAAGTTACCAAGCTTCATCAAAGAAAAATATAACTTTATTAAAACTAAGAAATATTTTTTTTGTCTAAATACAATTTTTCATTTATCCATTTTTATTACAGTTTAAAACATAGTTCACACTATTGTAACCATAAATATTTTTGCATATATACATATCTATAATTTAAAAATTTTTCCTTTGCTAAAATTTAGATAATCTCATTATTCACTAATGGTTGATTGCTGTGCCATTTCTTTTCTACTAGCACTTATTATGATAATTACATGCAATAGTCAATAGTTTCCATTGTGAATTATATCATTACGCTATCATTTTATTGATTTAGTGGATATAAAAACTACTTTTAGGGCCTGTTTCTAGTTTAAATTGATTATTTTCTGGCAGTAGAAATGGGACCAGTTAAAAAAAAAATATTAAAAACTACTGATTAAAAACATGCTATGGATTGAGGGTTGGAACGGCAAATAATCGATTATCGTGGTGCACTTTTTAGCGGCAATGCAAAAATACCGATATGTGACCTTGGGTAAAATCACAAACACTACTGTACACAACACCAGCGTAGGCCTAGCTTCGTTTATCGAATGTGAACTTTTGGAGAATTCCATATTATCATCATGTGGAATGGAAAATAACATTAAAAATTTATCTCTCAATGGGCCTACCTATTCAGTCTATCATTCATTTCGTACACTAGTCCAATGAAATGGAGTAAAGCTAAGCCTAGGCCATCACGCTTTCTGCCTCTTGGCCTGGGATCCTTCGTTCTGTCACGCTGAGCCTTGGCATGGCTTAATTAATCATGACAAAATATCCTTATTTTGTTGTTAAATTAATTTTTAGAATCAAGTGGCTGGTTTATTGTCGATAATAAAAAATAACATTGCTAAAATATGCTATTCTTCTGAATGTGATCGCAAGAAAATACTGATAAAACTTGGGGTTGTTAATGTAAACAAACTAGCGATAGAATGCAGCCAACTCGTCCCAAAATCGAGAGCCCTTCGTTTATGGGTAATGCTGACATAATTTAACCGATTCACTGAGGAGAAAAATAAGTTGCAACGCAGGCAGACTGAAGGACACTCATAAAAATACAGATTAATTTTAATTGATTATTTTGTGTGTTTTCAGTAGAAACAGGCCCGTAATTAAATTGAATTAAAAAAATACAAACTTCAATAAATTCTAAATAAAGTACATTTTATTGGGCATTATTTTTTCACAATAGCGCCCTGCTAAAGCACACAATTTATTTATCATACAGCAGCTTTTTAATGTATACATTGTTGCATCATAAGATGCCTGGTATCTTGCGCTTGATTTTTTTAATGCTTTTTTGCAAACTTGTTACAAGTTTGTCTTCTTCAACCACTTTGTCATCCTTGTAGTAGTCATTAATGTTGCCAATCAACATCTCAATTTGAACTGCAATAAATTAAAAAAATGTTCATTAAATTAAATCACTTGAATTATTTGAAAGTATAATACATAGTCAAAGCAATGAGATACATGCCATCGTGACAGAATTCAATATTTAACATAAAAACCTTTTATTATAACAATAACAAGAATAATCATCAGACATTTATAATACATTATTATTTTTACATTGTAATAATTCTAAATATGTCCTTGTTGTTATTTTTATTGTTATTGTTTTAACCTTTTCTTTTTTTAAACTATGATGTGCCACGATCAAATGAATTTTCACTTCAAATAAGAATAAGTTCTTTGAATCTTATAATTTGATATTTTTATTGTAACTCTTGACAAAAAGGTACTTTCTTGTAAACTCTGTCTTCCAAGATTTGTTTTGTATTGTATAGCCAACCATCATTTCTAATCCACAGGGTTAAATTATTTGGAAGTGCAAAGCCAAGTTTACTAAATGTTTCTTGATTGTTTTGTCAATATGCTACTGTTGTTCATTGAGTACACTTCAATCACATTTAGTTGTCAACATAACAGTAAAAATCTCACTTTGTCTCAAACGTACAAACACAGGATGACATGGACTCACCTAAATAACCTAAAAGTCTCTGTCAAGTGGGTTGCCAAAAGCTTAATGTAAGCATGGACTTATAACAGTTTTATAACTCCATCTAAAATCCAATTTTCAAAAACTATTGGGATGATCCTAAATATCTGGAGGCTCTGATTATAATAGTGCAAATAATGTACTATATTATAGTGTTTATATACTAACATTTTTAGAAAACAAAATAGGAATTTTTGTTTTTGTGTGTTGTGTTGTAAATAAAGTTTCCTTGTAATGTTGTATCTGGTTTTATTTTGTAATGCCCTCCTCATGCTAGTTGTAGTTTACTTACAAAGTCATAAAAAAATGAAATTATTTTTTAAAAGCAAGCAGCATGACAATATTGTAATCACAAGGGATCAGCACATTCCCACCTGGAGGTCATCCTGCTGTCATGACCTGGCTATAGGAACCAGGTCATGACAGCCGGACATTTACATACTGTAATATCAGTTGAAATATTTTGAATAAGTGAAATTTACACTAGAGTAGTTCCTTCAATTTTAATGGTCCAAATTTGGGGCCAACGGATATATTTTTTACAATTTTCAGGATAACTGTATGTGTTTAGTCAAAATTGAAAGATTAGTAAAATTGCAAAAAAATACATAATTTTTAAGATTTTTGGTTGACCAGATTTGGGAAAGGGAATTTTTATAGGACTAATAACAGACTACATGTTTCATACTATTATCTTAAACTTACATAATGTCTGGTTTTGCCCTCAGACTACTATAATAGTCTCAGGTTCTACCACAAAATAGGGAAAATAGAAATGTTGGAAACCAGAACATTAGTCTTAAAATCCTTGGAATGGAATGTTTATTTCTGTTTCATACATTATTGATTATGACGCAGTTTAAACCACATGTTTTGTCATGTGGGTCTCATATTTAAAAAAAAAACTAAATTATTTATTGTGAATAAATTTACCATTTTATTCATAGTAGGATTTTGTTCTTGTAATACTCAGCGGACATTGTGAAATATTTAATTGAGGACTTCCTTATTATATTAATTGTATTGCTTATTTACAGTAACTAAAACCAAAGGCTAAGATATATTTAGTTGTTAGGGTTTTTCCTCAATTATTCATTATTATTAAGTTCTTTATCAAATGCCATGCAGTAGGTGTCATGACAAACATAATAACGTACTTTTTAACCAAGATTTAAAAAAATAGAATGAAAAACAAACATAAATTTAAACTCAATAATTCAATTCAATTAATGCTTCTGTTTACAGTGACTTCACTTCAGAATTCTTAGAAGGTATGATCTTACCTATCTAATCTCAAAAGAAAAGAAGTCTTTAGCGATAACTAATAACTCTCAGTCATGAAAATACATTTGATTTTTACTTTTGTAACTGAACTGTTGCCATATAAATTCTAAATTGTGAACCACAACACTACTATAATTGTAACTCCCTGTAAGTGACCATTCTCCAAAAGTTTGTTTTCCCTATTTAATCAGTGCCAACCTTTCATAAGCGACCACCACCTCACATGATCACTCGGTTAAGGACCTGTTTGTGTTCCCTATTTAATCAGTGCCTACCTCTCATAAGCGACCACCTCCTCACATGATCACTCGGTTAAGGACCTGTTTGTGTTCCCTATTTAATCAGTGCCTACCTCTCATAAGCGACCACCTCATCACATGATCGCTCAGTTAAGGTCCTGTTTGTGTGTCCTATTTAATCAGTGCCTACCTCTCATAAGCGACCACCTCATCACATGATCACTCAGTTAAGGTCCTGTTTGTGTTTCCTATTTAATCAGTGCCTACCTCTCCAAAGCGACCACTTCCATTATGTGCCACTCAGCTAAGGTCCTGTTTGTTTTTCCTATGTATTCAGTGCCTTTTCATACCTCTCATTAGAAACCACCTCCCTCACATGACCACTCGGCTAAGGTCCTCTGATTTCTCTATTTAATTTGTGTATTTGATACCTCCTGTAGGGGACCAGGACTGTATTTTGAGAAAGTGTTATTCTTGGAATGATAATTCTCCTTCACATGTAAAGCTACCAATTTAAATTTTGACAAAAAATCAAATGAAGATCATTATTATTTAACAGCACAGTTTTTGAAGCACTCTTGACCGTAAGTCTCGTAACTGAACAACTCCTGTAAAATAACCACTGTTTCTAGACCCAAGGTTGGACTCTCACAATATATTCAAACCATTCATATCACTATCATCATTATTTGTTAGCTAGATAGATTCATAAAATAAAAAAAAAACAAAAACTTACAATCATTTAAGCTTCCAATAACACTCTGCTTGGCTACAAATTCTTCACACATGCTACGTGGTAGGCCTAGGTGCATCATGTTGTGGGTAAACGCTGCAAGTTGTCCAAAAGTTATGTTCTCATGGAGGAGCTCTGTATTCTCTCTTTCCTCTTGGGTTTGATTCCTCCAATTTTCCCTTATAAAATATTGTAACAAATATGGTTAATATTAGTTGTACATCATTGTTGTAATTTCTACCAACATCCTACAGTGTGCATGGACTCCAGATGATTTCTCGCCTGTTTCTACTAGAGAGAAAAAAATCAATCAAAAACTTGCTTTTTGAAAAATCGATTATTTTCTGGCTGAAGAAATGGGAGCGACTTTGAAAAAAGCGATAAACAAAACGATTCTATGGATGGAAGGTTGCAATGGCAAATAACTAATTATCGCAGTGCACCTTTTAGCCACAACACAAAAATTCTGATTATCAGTGTGACCTCAGTCAAATCGCTGAGGTACAACACAACTCGATGTCTAGGCCTAGCCCCATGAGTCGAGTGAGAATAATTGCATGTGAACTGTCATATTATGATTGGAAAATTTAAATTATCATCATGTGGAATGAAAAAATAACATTCGAAATTCTCTTTTCATTTTCAGTTGGTGATAAGTTATCTTGTGGGCAAGTTGACTTGGACATATTAGGGTTGAGTTGACTGAGGACGAGCCAGTTTAGGAACAATTTGTCAGGGTTGCGTTCCCGCAATCCAATGAAACCATATCAAGTATACGCTGCCATGCCCTCTACCCCTGGGCCTGGAATCTTCGTTTTATCGAACCTGAGCATGGCCTAAGCATAGCTGAATCATCGTCCTCATGTTGTTAATTTATCTACAAAAATAAATGGCTGGCTTCTTGTTGCTTCTGAAAGCAATCATGAGAAAATACTTCATAAAATTTGTAGTTGTGTAAACAAACCACACAGACCACCCAATGTGGACTCATTCCCAAATAGAGAGCTCTTCGTGTATGAATAACAGTGACGTAATATCATCAGGATGGACATCGTTAACCAGTTTAGCTGAGGGGAAAAGTTGCAATATGGGCATATTGTAGGTCACCAATTAATTGCAATCAGTTATTTTGTATTTTAGTAAAAACAAACACTAAATCCACAGTCACTTTATCTCTACCGAAAGATGAAGAGCCCAACTAAAAGTCCAAGCTGTTCCTTTCATACTGGTATCACTAATTCTTGTCAATTTACTAGAGGGCCTTTTTGAACCCTCTACTATAGTAACTCCTTACTGAACCCAAACCCAAACACTCGGAATAGGCTACTTAAACCATGCTTCCTTTTACAGATAAGTATCACCCCAGTGTAGGTTCACTGTTGCTTTTTTAATAAACAGACTGCATGGACATAGCTTTCATTTTCATTCTAAATTGACATGAAAAAAAAAACAAGAATCTAAATCACTCTTTAACATTTTATATAAATCATAGAATTTGGCCATACCTGCCTGTAGGCATTCGTTTCTTTTTTTCCGAGTGAACCGAATCCATAAATGCTGCTGTCCAGAATCGCTGGTCTCTCCTGAAACAAAAATAAAAATAATCAATTGCAAAAAAAATTTTTAATTTTATTTTTTTTAAATCTTGTATCACATCCAACAGCAAGTTCACTCGCCGCTTACAGGATGAGATCTATGCAATGCTTTCTAAACCAAGTCTCATTATAAGGCTTGGGGAATGGCGTTGTTAAGTCGTGGAAACCAACTTAGCGTTCAGCCAGATTCGAATCCAGGACCTCGGGATTGGAAGGCAAGCATGCTAACCACCAAGCTACAGTGCCACTTTACAAAAACCATTGATTTATTACCTTTGCCAAACAAAAAAAAAACAATTGATTGATCAGCAAAAGAAATGATTTTAATTGCAACAATAAAAGGCTATTGCTTGCCAATCTCAATTAATGATACACGAAAGATCTAATACAATTAGAAAACAATGATTGGATAAACCATTAATTAGTTTTGTTACAAAAACAATCAATCATGAAGGTTGTAGAATATATAATTTAATTACATTTTCAGTTTATTAACTCCACTTATATTAATTATTAATTATAATATCAAAATAAAACTGCCTAGCAATTTTTTATTATAAGGGAATCTTTTTATGTTTCTTTCCAGAGGCTGAATAAACTATAAACCATTCTAAATACATAGTACTTACATTGTCAAATGATTTTTGTCACACAGGGTTAAATATGGTATATGTATACTTTTGTTATATTCACAACATTTCATATTTCGTAAATATGCAAATTAGGCTACTGTCAGATGGCTTAAAACATTCTAATGTTACTAGCTATTTTCTGGTCCAAATAACACATTTCATCTATTTTTTTTTTAATTTTGTAGAAATTCTGATAGGCCAGTCTAATGGAATTGTTTTCTCAATAACTGCTGCAGGTAAGAAAAACAATAAATAATTGAGTTACAGACTTACCAACTGACCTAATAAACTTTACATTGGCCCAAAGGTCCCAATTGACACAGGTAGCTTATTAATAATATTGCTAATCTCAATCTACATAGCGTAATCAAACACCTACACTTTCTTTTTCACTATTGAATATGGGGAAATATGGAATATTTATATAAGTCTTAAATGAGATCATAGTTGTAAAGTGAAAGCTAGTGTATATACCATACTGACCATAGGGCTGCTACATTAAGATAGTATCTCTGTCAGTGTGTGATGTAAACACATTCCCTAGTATAAGCCCACTACATTAAACATGGAATCCCAATCAGTGTATGATGTGGACACAAATACTCCTAGTATAAGCCCACTACAGTAAACATGGAATCCCAGTCAGTGTATGATGTTGACATATACCCTAGTATAAGCCCATTAACATTGAACGTGGAATGAAAGTCAGTGTATGATGTTGTCATATACCCTACTGTAGTATAAGCCCAATAAATTGAACATGGAATACCAGTCAGTGTATGATGTTGACATATACCCTAGTATAAGCCCATTAACATTGAACGTGGAATGAAAGTCAGTGTATG
>JAOTQE010117639.1:0-12797 GCA_025631205.1 Nesometra sesokonis
TGATGATGACATAATTTATGTCGAAATATTGAATCCTGTCACGATGGCGTGTATCATTGCTTGGAGTATGCATTATATACTTTTTTACTTGAAGTTGATTAATAGATGTGGTACATAAAAAATAGCTATTGTCCTCATCTTTAAATACCTTTAAACAGATTAATAAAATAGATCTATTATTAATGTATCTTTAAAAGAAGAAAAAACTTGTCAAAGAGTGACAGCAAATAGAACTTCAATACTGCAGCGCATTATCATTAGATAAGCTCATTTGAAGACCTCTTGACAGCCGTAAAGAACATTGAAATGTTATGGGCATATTACCAGAGCCAATACCGACCATCCTCCAAGGTGCCACCAGATGAAGCAGACGAAGAGACAGACAAAATAAAAACTGGGCAGACAACACTGGATTGACTGGAATATCCTTCTCAGAGTCAAAGATGATGGCACATAACCGAGACTTGTGGAGGGAGCTAGTGAGAAGTTCAAGTGTAAAGCGACCCTACAACCACACCAGATCACGGGACATGTCCAGTAATTGGAACTTCAGGAGAGGCGATTATTTGAGAGGTGTGTTTACTCCCGAGGGCACGGTAACTCTACCTGCAACTGATTAGACTGTTTAGTCTGGTTACCAATGTATTCCCTTTGGGGGTTTACGGGAAAGTGTAAACGTTACTTTTTCATTTTTGAGTTGCGCTAAATAAAAAAATCAATCTTCTAGCTTCCATTTTGGATTTCAAAATGGCCCCTTTTTGACTAAAACATCACTTAAATTAGATCACAGAGCATATTTTTTCTTGATTAGTGCCTAAATTCTCTGATTGTCATTCCATCGAAATTTACCGTTTTGAAAATTATCGAATGCCAGCCATGTTAGATTTTAAAATGGGTACCACTTTTAGTTAACATTAGATATCACGTATTATATGCATAGGAAAACAAAAATCCTGAATTTTCTGTTTTGAATGACAATAATGAGAAGATTAAATTTCATGAATCACACAGGTGGCTAAAACCTCATCCATGTGGGAATTTTCATATCTTTGTAACCAGTGGTCACAAGAGCTGTTTTTAAATTGTTGGAAACACGGGTCTACATGTTTATATTTCAAATATAAAAATATGCAAAGTTTACATTTTCCCCCAAAACCCCTACGGAAATATATTTCTTAACATTTGTAACCAGGTTTAAGATACAATTCCAACACATGAGATGTTGGTCCCGTGGTTCGAATGGAATGCAACTCTCGGTGTGTTTCTGGTGAAAGGTCGAAATAAAAGTTAGTATAATCCTACCGTCATTCGGACGTGACGTTAAACCTCCTGTGTGCAGCATAGCTCAATTGGACGTTAAACAACGTAGTGCAGTCTTCGGAAATTGTCTTCATGTGTACTGACCAATAACTACGGAAGGACGCTATCCAAAACAGGTCTTCAGACTCAACGCGTAAATACTTGATGTACCATCAAATCTGGGGATAGTTTCGCACGGCGGCAACAACTTGCAAATATTTTTCGCAATCGCTCTATGTAAGATTATTCGGAACAGTCCAGGTTACACTATTAAAATCACAGTTGGATAAACAACTTCTTAGGGACTGATAGTTGATGAGAACCCTTGTAAATCGTATCTAACACAGAAATATTTAGCATAAATAGGCCTACTACGATGCACAACATAGCGGCTGCCACGAGTTTAGCCGATTGAGTTAAATACCATTCTAACTGACAGACAGACATACCTACAGACTACAGCTCATGTAGATACATTTTTTGATGTCGTGTCACATCCGAACTCGAGATTTCTCACCACTTAAAGAATGAGATATACGCCATGCTTTCAAAACCAAGTCTCATTATGAGGCTTAGGGAGTGTGCCGTAGGAAAGAACCTAGCTAGGTCAGAACCCGGAACTACGGGGTTGGAAGGCAAGTATGTTAAGCACCAGATTACATCACCACTCCGAATTGATCATGCAAAGAACGGCACGACTGCTAGCTGGTCTGTAACAATTGTTGTGAAGTGTTTTAGCCTTAAAATGTGAATTAACCTTAACATAATAAGGTTAAAACACTCGATAGCAATGGACATCTGTCGTACACATTGTATGGCTATACTTTACAAATTAGACTAACTGCAATATTATAACGGTAAAGCTTAACTCTAAATTATATAATGTCTGAATTACATAACATTCTGAAATAATATACCAGAAAATGTAATACAACACTCGCCATCAATTAGGTATTTCTAACATAAATCTAAATGTCACTTTTTTATAATATAACATTATTTAAATTTTTCTGAAAGACGGAATTCGGAGATAATTTTCTGAGTTTCCGAGATGATTATCTTGCAAATAAGTCTTTCCGAGATACCTGGAATTTCGTCTTTCTGAGATCCGTTATCACGGAATTCCGTAGAAATCCGTTAAAATTACGGTGCGCTGTTGATATTTATATTATCGGAGCCTTATATTATTTTATATGAAAATGCAGAATAATGAAATTGTCAGTCTTTTATGAGAGTGGAATAATTCCACTCTGAGAGAGTGACAATTTACTCCAACGGGAGTGATTTTAAAAACTTATGTATTTCATTACAAAAAGTCACTCAGTTGTAGAATTATCCGCTTTCGTTATCGTACTTATTTCGTAAATTTGCGAAACCTCACTATTAAGACCTAGAGTACAGTATACGTCTCAAATACTAAGAAACTTTGAAGTTATGAAGCTGTCACAACAGCTTTTAATTAACTGCTAAAGATTTGTATTGCCTTCCATTCATTACTCTTCATTGTGTTTTAAGAGATAATTATGTGGTACATGCCTTATATTGGACCAGTATACCTGACAATTTTTACTAATTTTAATCCAAATTACTCTTGAAAAAAATACCTATTTGTTTGCCTACACATATCTCGAAAATCAGGGTCGTCTTTAGTTTTAAAGTTTTCATATTTTTTGAATTTTAATGAATAAAATTATTCCAAGAATTATAATACATAAAGCTTTTTTCGAAGATTGTTAGGAATACATTAATATCGAATTATCGCCACAAACTATACGAATAAACGAAATTCATTGCAGACAATACAGTAAAAGAGTCTTTCTTAAAAAAAATAACCTATAGACTGACGAAAATATTCAAACATTTTTGTGCATTTTCAACACAAATATTTGATTAGGATTTAGAAAAAACACTGCCATTTTATTTTAAATTGATATGTGTACCTGTTTTCTGTACAATGCCCATTTGCGTTTATAATAACTCAATCTCAACATCCCATAGCAGAGTTCGTCATTGTTTTTTCTGTCAATAGTCCTTTTATTTAACTAGCCTTCAGAACAAAACAATTAGTCATCAAAAATTCTCAATAAGTATGTTCAAACAGAATACCCATCTAGAAATATACTCGTATCCTCGAAATCACGTAGAAGCAAACTGTTACCCGTGCGTACAGTATGCGCGCGTATAGAAGGGCGCTCGGATTTGTTAATCACTGCACGCGCGCGTCTTGCGTCACTTTTCGCACCTTTTTATACGCGCGTGTAACAGTTTGTACCTTGTGGTGTCACAGATGATATGATATATCGTTTATTTAGTATTTAACGTTGAACATTAAATACCTTCAGCAAAACGTAACATTACAAATGATATCGTTTGTCTGTAGATTATAAAGCTAGTTTTATTATTGACGTGCTATAAATGGTTCCAATAATGCTGCAAGGCAAAAGCCTACTTTCCCAAAATTAATTCATTTTGCAATATTATGTTGGTTATTTTATCATTGTCGCATACGCAATTACAGGTCTATAGATGTGGTCTTTAATTGGAGCATCCAGGGTAGTTTTAACTTGAAAAATGTACTCTATCGAATTAATTCGCTTCGATTCAAGTCATGGGTGGATTCGATTTAAGTCATGGGAAACGGATCCACTTTTTATAACAATGGGGGAAAACGTTGTTTGTTTTAAATTTGACAAGTAATCAGGGTTATTTGTGAGGTCTCACCACAAAATGAGTCTCATGGTAGGAAAATCCAAAATAGAGTTACTAGTACATTCTAATAGAGCATAATATAAGCTGTAACCTACATTTTAAATGACAGTCATAGGATAAGTAGATCTTAAGATATGAGCTTTTGAAATTTGCATATATGAAAATACGGTTTTGAGAAAATCGAAAATAAAGCAACCTAAAAATAAACAATTAAAAGACTATAAATCTCAGAAAATCTGCATAAAGTACACTTTCCTGCATGGAAACTGACCTAAAATGTATACCATAATGAAATACAAGTACCATAGTACTCATAACAGATTAAAAATAAATTTCTCAAAAATCTGACTTCAGACCTATTTTGGTGATTATCTCAATTTGGCCTCACCTACTCATTTTGTGGTGAGACTTCACATTTGCCATATTTTGACGGTTTTCCGTCTCTTTGATGCTACATTAGTGGAGTTCAAGATTTTACCTTTTAACAATTTGAGGACAGGCAATATAAGAGGTGGGGCCATTATTCCGCCCCTGAACATTTTCAAAAATATAATACATTAATTAGCATTAACAAGACATAATATTTCATTGTATTTTCCCTAATTTGTTAAGCGTTGTCACTATAAATTTGGTTTGATTTAGAATACCATTTAGTAAATTATGCTTTTAACAAATTCTGTCATACAATAGTTCAGTTATATACCAATAAGCAATTGCTTAATTGCTTAATGTTTAATTGGAGCAAATTCAATCCTATAAATAATAATAGATAGGTTTTCGTGCTATAAATGGTTTCAACAATGCTGCGAGGCAAAAGCCTACTTTTCCAAAATTACTTCACTTTGCAATATTATTATATTGCTTGTTTTATCATTGTTCTATACGCAATTACAGATCTATCAATGGTCTTTAATTGGAACATTCAGTATAGTTTTACCTTGCGTGTTTAAACAATTCATGTACTCGATCGCATTTATTCAAGGCAGGGGTGGATCCGAAATTCTGGGAAAGGGGGTGCACGTTTCATACCAATGAGAAAACTGAGTTGATTTTCTTGGTTGTTAGTCAGGAAGTTATCACGCTTATTGGACAATTTGTGGGCAGGTACGAGGTGGGGCGACGGGTCTGCCCTACCTCTCAATCCGCCCCTGAAAATATAGTAGAGTACTGTACATTAATTAGCATTAACCAGACCTATTATTTCAATGCATTTGTTCTAATCTATTAAACGCTTGTTATTATAAATTTGGTTTGAATTATAATTACATTTAGAAAAGTATGCTTTTAAACTATAATTAATAAAATTAATGGTTACGACGAGAAATAGATCTTTTGTCATTTAACGATAAAAATTATGAAAGATTGTACTGTGTACAGATTGTAAGTTGCTATAAGAAAATAAAATAAAAAGATGCAATGAAAATAGATGTTTACTAGTGTCTTACATATTCAATATGAAACTTTAATAATACTAGAATATAAATGTTTTATTATGAAATGAGATGATAAATAACTGCAACGTTGAAATAGAGGTGGGTGGAATTCCCACAAAAGATAAAACATTATGATTTTAACAAAACTTGTCATAAAATAAGTTAGCTAGATTCCAATATATTATTTTTTTAAATTTGTTTTCTTAAGTTGAGCAATGTTGATCCTATATAAATGACAGTTGTAAAAGTAAGAATAAACTAGGCATATTCTATTGATGAATTTTTTTTTGTTACTATTTATTCACAAATTTCCAGTGAATCGAAAATGTTCGTTATTATTGTTACTACCATTATATATACTGTGCTACTAATTCTTGTTAATTGTCATTGTTAAACTGTTATTACTATTATTAGAACTGCTTTATAAAATACAAAGCAGTCTCAAAGATAAATAGTTGGAATTCAGTTCTTTAAAATTGTGATTTTTTAAGTTTTAATTATAGTACCAGATATTATATATTAGTTCACAAAAGACCCTGCAATTTACAATCACAGTTGGAAATTTTAAGTTTTAATTATTAGGCTATATTTTAATTTGTTGAAATGTTAATTTTAAGTTTGACTGTTAATTTGAAGTGGTTTTTAAATTTTCTTCAGAATTATAAATCATTCGGTGTGTAAGTTCATAAAATAAGATATTTGCATATCTCACAAGATAGTTTGATGTGAACACAGGTATACTTGTCAATATGGATAGAGATTTGATATGAACTTGAAAACAAAAAATATCAATGCATTGTGGAAGATAGGTCACGGTAATTACGTTGTTTGGTTTCAAAATATTAAATATTATAAAACTGGTTTCAAAGAAATCTTCAGATCATGGTTAAATTAGTTTTCTCTATTCAAATTTAGATTAAGTTAGAAAGTATAAATTTCGTGAAATTATCGGATTCTTCACAGTCACGTGAAATTATATAATTAAATAATCAGATGAAGTAATTATTAATTATTAAAAATATATATATCCTGGCAAACCAACTCTCTTAACGTAAGAGAGTGAAAATCCACTCTTTGTGGAGTGACCTGAAGGACCACTCCAAAAAGAGTGAAATTCACTCCAATCGATTGAAAATTCACTCTATAAGAGTAAAATGACTCGCTCTTTTCCAGTAATTCACTCCACAAGATTAGATTTGAAGTGCTGATACTTCACTCTTTTAAGAGTGGTCCCTTAGGTCACTCTCACTCTTTTAAATTTACTCCAAAAGAGTGAAGTTTTACTCTTTTACATTAAGAGAATACTCTTTAAAGAGGGGGAAAACTACTAATTGAGGAGAAGTATAAATAAACCACTCCAAGAATGAACCCTCACTCCAAATTATTGAACATTCACTCCGTTGCAGAAAATTCACTACACCGTGTTTTGGAGTGCTAGTAATTCACTCTTTTAAATTTACTCCAAAAGAGTGAATTTAGTGCATTCACAGAGGTCCCAAGTTTGAGAAGTGAAAAATCAGGATATTTTATGTCGGCAGCTTTGTCGATCAAATTTGCGTTTAAAATGCAAATGTGCAACGCGTCACAATAAAAACAGAACACAGAAAAAGTACATAACAATATGTAAAAATATTTATGTTATGGTATATAAATTGTATTTAACACTGAGCAGAGCTGGTATTTTTTGAAGGACAACCGATTTTGCTGGCTAGGCCAAGATCCACTCTGAATATTTTTGGGAGAAATTTCCAGGAGAAAAATGTATCTTTTCAGGAGGGCGGGAGATGACTAAAAAGTCAGGAGACTCATGCCATTTTCAGAAGACTTGGGACCTCTACATTCAATTACACAGATGAATGTGCTCGTCCAAACCTGTGCGAATTCAACACACCAGGCTATGATTCACGCAGTTTATACACCTTTTTATATCAGTGGTGTTGATGATTTTATTATCGGGTTCCAATCATGTTTCAAAACGATTTCCAATATGAAGTAATTTTTTAAATGCATTGCGGAATTCCTTGTTAAACACTGTATATAATGCTGGGTTTACTACAGAGTTACACCAGCCAAGCCAGACGACAAATGAAATTAATCTTGATCCAAAATTACAAGATGAGCAAATGGGACCAACAACATTCAACGTAAAAAATGGAAGCCAACAAGCAACAAAAGTTCCAACCACAATCATTAACACAACAGCTGCCTTGCGTTCCTTTGCAACTGATATTCGCTTTTGGGATTTCAATACGTTATTTTCTGACTCGGGTATTCCTCGTCTGTTATTATTTGCTTCTTTGGTTTTTACGTACCCTGTAATTTCAGTTGGATTCGTGGTATTTTGATTTAAGTCTTGGGTACCGATTTGTGTTTCTGAACAACTCGGTTGACCACTGCTATTTTGATCTACTTCAGGGCCTTTTATTTTAGGGTACATAACAGCTACGGATGCAATGGCAGGTCCGATCCGTCGAGTGGCGCGAAACTGAGCGGTTTTAAAAATCTTATAGTACAGTAACAGTATGATAAAACACGGTATGTAAAATGACAAACATGAAGAGATTACCGCGTAATATTTAGCATTTTCATTGCCTAGGACACATTCATTGTCACTGTACGTTATAAAAACTGTCGCCGGTGCTCCAACTACTAGCGATACTAACCAGACGATAATGATAACTTTTCGCGCCATACTTGCTGTTCGTTTGGACGCGTACGTTAGCGGTTGGGTGACAGCACGGTATCTATCCACAGATATTGCACCAAGATTGATTATAGACGCGGTAGATAATGAAACGTCTAATGAAGTCCACGCATAACATATAAATTTGCCAAAAATCCACTTTCCATCAAGAAACTCCGACGAAATAGCAATCGGCATCACTAAACCGGAAACCAAAACATCAGCAACAGCTAGTGATACAACAAAATAGTTTCCAACCACCTGAAGGCTTCTAATTTTCCAAACAGCTAGGCACACCAAAATATTTCCGAAAACACCACCCATACAAAATAACGATAATACCACAACTACAATGACTTTTACGAACGGGAAATCTTCATCATCGTTAATTACATCAGGGTCCGTATAATTGGAACCCATAATGTACTCATCTGTCCACTTGACTAGATGTTGCAGTCGTCTGCTACACAATGTTCTCACAGCTTTTCATCATCTGTCATTAATGAGCAGACAAATCGTAGCAGCGCGCATTCTAACCAATCAGCGCGCAATTCCAGTGTGACGATGATAATAATATAGATACGTGAATCGTCCCCGATCTTTCGTTTTTCACTTTATTAAATATCACAATTTCTAATGAAATAAAATATATTACTTCAATGTCAGCATAATAAGTAGTACTACGCAAAAAATGATTAAGTTCATTCATAACTTGTGCTTTTATCACGCAAAAAGTAGCACCTGGCGGTACTGTTTTTTATCATTATAATTCATCATCATACAATATTATTATAAACCATTATATAAATTTATCATCTATCCTTTTATAATGATAAGGTATGCTGCGCTGTCTATGTAATCTAACATGGAGTGTTCCTGGCATGAGCGCGACATGTGAAAAGAGCGAAACTAAACGGATTTTTTAACAACCACCAATTGTAATAATTTGCTGGTGGCTTTTACCTCACAGTATACAGTTTTCTTTCCTCTGAAGGGGTGCTCATTTCCACTGAACGGGGTGCTCGTGCCGAGATTTTCACATTTGTATCCTTAATGTATTTTTTTTTTCTCCAAATTAGGGTGGGAGCGGCGTGAATTAAGCATCCTGTACATCCTCTTGGATACGTCACTGAGAGGTCAATATCACGCCCCTCAAACTATATACTGTTCCTGAATGACGGTGGATGTCACAACTTATTACAACGACGATATGTTGAGAACAAGTACTCGATCATGATGAGCTCCGAACCTATGCCATCTTTTTAATGGAATGTAAAAAAATGCTCATCTTAAAAAAAAAATATTTTATTAACTTACTAAACGGGCTATATAGAGAGCCATCATGTGTAAATTTATTTTATATTAATCATGTTCTAATATTGTGGGAGCAGTTGGCGTAGCAGTTGCGGTTCAGAATCTCAATCATGGTTTGAGACTCAGGCCAGTTGCTTGTGCACCTGAGCAACGCACTTTACTCACATTCCTTCTGTCTACCCAGCTATACGATGGGTACCGGCAAATTGCTGGGAAGTAACCTGCGATGGACTAGCTTCCCATCCAGGTAGAGTATCATACTCTCATCCTCTTCACGCTACTGAAACTAGAAATAAGCACCCTCAATATAAGCCTTCAGGGTTGGACAAAGAATTATGTTCTAATATTCAGTTTGTTATCGACTGTGAAGCGGCCGAGTGGGTAAAACTTTTTACTAATAACCGGTAATAAGCCATTTTACGGTTTCAATTGCGCATGTGCAGATCAATGTCAAGTGATAAAACGACGCGCGGCAATCATATTCATTTCAATAAGAGCCGCGCGTCGTTTTAATACTTGACCTTGGTAACGCACATGCGCAGTTGAAACCGTGAAATGGCGTATTAAATTAAGCCTGCAACATCAAATGCCCTTTTAGGGTTATACAAAGATTTTTTAAACATCCAAGTGCATTTTCCCCTCCGTTATTTTCTTTTTAAAACTCGGTTCTTTTGTGAACCAATAATTAGCTGAGTGGTGCGAGTTGTATGGCCGAGCGGTTAAGGCAGGAGAACAGTGAACCATAACAAAAACAACAGCCTGGGGTCGAGACCCGCTCGCATCATGGTTCTGGTGGTTGAACAAGTCTTCTCGGATAAGGACTATAAACCATAAGCCCAGTGTATACAAATGACTCATGTGAATTATAAAGAACCCAGTTCATCTTTCGAGATGATTAGGAAGTTACGGTGTACTGGTCCATACATTCCCTGATGTGGACAGCAGAATGTATCGCCTGGGCAGCAAGACATTGACGTGACCCTTAGGGGCGTAGAAAGTCACATGAATGTGTAACATCTGGTCCACAGCGCATTGAGACTACTGTATAAGGCGCTATATAAATCAAACTGTAACTACATGGGTAAACCGGTTGATTAACCTGAAATAAAATTCAGGACTATTATACAAAAATGTTTAAAAATAATCAAGCGCTCTCTAAGTTTTCCGACCATCGTATAAAAATTCATTACTTAATCAGACGGGTGGTTTTAGAGCTCAGTCTAGCCGGAGCTAAACACGAGAATAACCAGAGGCAGTCGTTACATTACAAAACGAAACAAATATTCCATGAATATATTTAATTTAAAAAAAGTTAATATTTCTTCTTTAATATATTGTTTAAATATCTGTGTTCCAGGCGCCTCACAAGTATAATTGTGAATGATTTCCTATATTTCGGCTCGTGTGTATCAAAGTGCGAAAAATTCGAATTTCTTTTATTAATTGAATGACTGTCTAGAATGATTAGGTAGTCAAATACAGTTACGAATACATATAAAAAAAAAAGCAAACGATAATATAGTAAAGCGTTAGGTTAGGGCAAATCAAAGGTAGATGGTTTACGTTGTAAAGGTTTAGGTTAGTGCAAATCAAATGTTCTGCAACATTCGTGAGATATCTATCGAAGACAAAACACACGCAGTGCACATAATTATAATGATCGATTTATATAGAAACCAAATATTTGTGTTGCCAAAACCCGACCAAAATCACGAAAATTATGTTTTTTTTAATAAGCCCTTTCAGGGTTTCAACTGCGCATGACTGAGATTAAGGTCAAGTCATAGAGGCGGCACCGCAGCCGTAAATTCTATCCTTGCTGCGGCACGATGCGATTAATTCTCAACCGCGCCGCGTCGCAGGGATAGTAATACGCCATTTCACGGTTTCAAATGCGCATGTGCGTTACCAAGGTTAAATAATAAAACGACACGCGGCTCAATGATTGCCGCGCGTCGTTTTATCACCTGACCTTAATCTGTACATGCGCAGTTGAAACCGTGAAATGACTTATTACGGCCGCGGTGCCGTTTCTATAACTTGACCTTGATCTCGGATATACGCAGTTAAAACCGTGAAAGGACTTTTTGTTAAAAATTACGATTTTTATCGCTAAATGCATAACACTATCCCGAAAATAAGAAATACATAAAGACGAAAATTGCATGAAACCAAGAATTGAATAAATTATTTAAATGTTTGTCTACAAAAAGTCAAAGGTAATAGAGTAACATTTAGTTCAGTTGGTTTAACTGGTGGTAGTCACTGTCTGTACGCTAAACCATGGAGACTCACTGGTCCCCGGTTTATGGGCCTTCCATAGATTACATAACGTACGGAGGGGCGGTATGTAGACTTCTGTTACAGTGCGTTAAGGGGGTGGGTGCGTTTTTATGTTTGTGTTACATAACATTCTTATTTCCCTCATCATGTTAAAATCAAACATATGTATTTAATATGGGAAGTTGCATGAAAAACCTGTTTTCTTTTTCTTTAGATCTTCAAATAATATCTTGACATACAGTATAACATTATTTTGTGTGATCAGTTATTCAAAATCAATAAAATTTTAACATAGGCCTAACATAGATTTTTTTTTTTGGGGGGGGGGGGCGGGGGTTATTGAGATAGATATTGCGTAATTTTTAGTAGGGGGTATTACTTACAGAGTTACACTTCGTTGCATGGGGTGTGTGGGTCTTTAAAATGGTCAAAGATAGTAATTTATGGACAGCCCCTTATGAAAACATTGTCACTTTTCTTGTGAGCAGTAACAAGAACAGCAAGAACAACAAAAACAGTAACAAGAACAACAGACTCAGAGAGAGAATAGAGTAATGGCATTTAACTTAGTTGGTTAGTATTGATGGTACAGTATTTACTATTCAGCACATTGAACCGTGAATACTCGCTGGTACCAGGTTCGATTACATACATTCCAACTCTCCCGTGTTTCAGCTGGAGGGTAAAAATAAAAGTTAGTAGCGCACTGTCTTTTGGATTAGACGTTAACCCTAGTCTAGGCAATCTAGCTCAAAAAATGGCCCAAAGTGAAACAAATTGCAAACAAAGGTTTTTTTTGTTTTAATTATATATATATGACAACGGGATGAAATTCCACAAATCACACCTCCGTCACACCTCGGGAACATATGCAAATTAGCTAAAATATTCAAATTAGGTGTCAAAATATACACTCTTAAAAATGACTGGTCAAATTCGACTAGAAACGGATTACATTTGACTAAATTTCCTGGTCATTTGGGCAACTACGAGATCCTTGTTAAAATGACCCGAATTTTCTGGTCAGATTATTTTGACTAGGAATCTGGTCATTTGGGCAACTACAAGATCCTGGT
>JAOTQE010117650.1:0-12797 GCA_025631205.1 Nesometra sesokonis
TTGAACTCGGTTTAACTTTGACGATCCAAATCGTCAAACTTTTTTTAACGTCGAAAGTGACCCCTTTTCCTGTCGATAGTTGTGAAAATCGTCATTTTTCAAAATTAATGATCGAAAATGCCGTTTCAAATCGCCGTTTTTTGGAATAACGATCGACAGGAAAACAGGCTTAATGGTAGTAACAATGTAAATATAGGTAGTTAACAGGGTTAACCCTATAAAAAACTACCATACACAAGACTTTCTACCTATCTACCACTTTATTATCATTATTAACAAATAACAGAAGGTCAGCTCGTGTCTCAAAGGAGGCTACCAAGGAGATACGGTCAGCAATGCCCTACAAGTACATAGGAAAATACAGCCATTAATTGACTTTCAGACTAATTAGAATTGACACCATGACAAACAATCAATTACTTATTGAAATTATGGTATCAATAGCATCAATATACTACCTTGTTACTAGGTAGTTCTCTGTGATGCTAGGTAGATCCCCCTAGTAATTTAACATGGTAGATCGACCTTGTTGGAGGGTATTATTTTTTTCAATGGGATACTGTAATACTTACAAACAATTCACCTTGGTTATACAATATTATTTTACTTTATGTTACAGGTGTGATGAAAACTATAGTGGTACTCGGTGTGAAGAAAAGGGTAAGATAATCATCCTATCTATAATATCAAATGTATTGTAAAAATAGTATAGTAAGCCTATTAAATAGATGAAATGACAGGAAATATAATCCTATTAGGTATGCTCTTAGACTTAAACTGTGACTATTTGATTATTAATATATTCTCAGTAATTCATAACAGAAAACTATAATATCAGTAGAATTCCTGATGATGACATAATTTATGTCGAAATATTGAATCTTGTCACAATTCCGTGTATCTCATTGCTTGGAGTATGCATTATACTTTCTTACAGTAAAATATGAGTAGTTGAAAAATAGGAAAATCTAAACTAAATAACAAAAATTCAATAGTAGTATTCAAAATATAACTTAAAACCATAATTAGTTTGTATCTTGTTGAGGTGACCCGAAGTGGACGGCAAAATCGAAATGCGACTGCAGGTTTTTTAATTAAAAAAATAAACACGGACCATGGTCTGCCAGCATTTAAGGTTGAAACATAGCAAAGGGTACTTATACAATAACAATACAAGCGTATCAAGTGTATCTTTGCTTGGCAGGTTGAGAGAGGGCAGCATGCAGTTCAAACCTCAAAGGCTCACGTTGTCCCACATCGCCTTTTCATTTATGGTCTAATTTTAATATAATGCTTTTATTTCCATAGATACATCAAGTTCAGGACTTCCTTTAGCACTTGTCATAACATTGATCGTAATCGGCTTCCTTGTTGTTGTCATCATCTTCCTCTGCTGCTTCTTTATGATAGCCATGCGTAACCGACGACGTGATGTATTCCAACGCGCCCCCAAGAGTACTCTTGCTCACAACCCAGCTGCAGGCATATACATACCTAGTCCCAGCTATGCTGACACGTTTGATGATGATTCAAGCTCATTGTCAGGATATTCAGATATCAGTGGTCAACGGGCCAGGATGACGCATCTAGCCAATTGCCTCAGAAATGCATCATATATGAATGTAAGTAATGGGCACAATTTAAAGATAGTAGTGTAATATTCTTGAACTTTAAATTTTCCAAATTAGCTGTAAAAATCCAAAAACTACTTGGTAAAACAGAATGTCATGCCTCAAACAAAACACCATTTTTAGAAGCCTAAAGTATATGAAGAGAGACTATCTAATATGTCTGTATTTTATCACTCCATGGTCTGTAGAAGTTGCCTAGATAAGTTTTACTTCGGCTCGAGACATAGACAAAATTTGAAAATATTATATATAGAAAACCTTGGTCCATGTACACATTAAAGATATATGTTATATGAAGGTTTATATATAAATGTTATTGTCAAATTTGTATAATTATAACTTGGTTAAAAGGTGTTATTCATAAACTATGTATAATTAAACTGAAAGAAATTATGCAGTGGTTCAGAATGTTTTCTGAAAAAAAAAATTTAAGCATGTGTTTGTACACAATTTGGGAACACTAAATTTCCAAGGAACCTATCACGTTTCAAAAATTTGAATTCAAATTTTAGCCTTCTTATATTCTACAAATGCTTTATATGAAATGAATAATAAAAGTATAAGTGTTTGTTAATTAACTAATAAAAATTGCTTTTTTAATAATTCAAATAATAAGAAATGATGGTCTTTTCTTAATATTAAGCTTCAATAATTCTCTTTGTTTTTGTAAATGATTGTAATTCTTGTAAGTAGTTACAAAAGAAATAAAAGTCATTGTCAGATTATTCATGAAAATAATTAACTAAGCATCAGACACCTCTCTCATTCCTTCCAGGCTCCAACCAGGCTCCTAATATTTTGTAGGCGTTCACCACTTCTCATACACCTGTGTCATACACCTGTGTTATACACCTGTGTTATACACCTGTGTATAAACACCTGTGTTATGGCAGACAAATGTAGTATCATTTGTTTAAGGACATATGTTAATGAATGAGATTTGTTATAAAAGTTGCATTATATACAACTATCAAAACACCCTCACTCCCGCTGATGATTGAAGTATATTGATGGAAACGTTGAGAAACCTCAACAGTTCTTTTTTTCAAACTACACACATTGTACATTGAACCTTATGTTTATCCATCCATTTAACATATTGCACTTTCACTTTACAGGAGCAAATGAGGTCAAGTGTATTATCAAGAACAGAGACCAACTCTCAGGCAGTGTCAACTGACCAATTTAGTCGTCCATACATTGCTACTGGTATGGAAGCAAGTCAACTTGATGTAAGTTGGAATTATTAACTTGTTCTTCATCTTTTTGCCAATCCATTTCTTTTATTTTATTAGTTGCTCAGGAATTGCTGCCTTATGTTTGACCCTTTCCCACATAAATGATTTTTTCTACAATAAAGCATGAAAGGGTGAAATCTGATTATTACAGGAGTAAATAATAAGTCTACAAATGACTATCAAGTGAACAAATGATGACGACGACGAGAGCATACTAGTAATTTTTAAAATTATCAAAATTATATCTTGATACACATTAATTTATGTAAATTTATACATTTCAGGGATATTCATCAGATGAATTGGATGAGCTGCGCCCTAGATATCCACCAAGTGATATGAACAGTGCTAGATGGAACAAAGCATTCTCAAACTTTTACTTTTAAAGATGAAATACCTGGTTAACCACATGGTTAAGCACAATGCTTACTTGGTTATCAAAGTATTAGAACCAAATAGACAGTGCTAGATGGAATAGAACATGCTCAAACTTTGACTTTACAGACAAGCTGTTGTTAAGTACAAATGCTTAATTGGTTAAGAACAAGTACTTACTAGGTTAAGGACTAGTTCTTATCTGGTTAAGCACAGGTACTTGGTTAAGCAGAAGTGCTTACCTATTTATCCAAGTATATGAGCCATACAAAAAGTGCCAGATGGAATAGACTTTTCTCAAACTTTTACTTATAAACATTGCTTATCGTTTTTTTTTTTCCTTTTAACAAGATGAAATTTTTACTTCTGTATTTAATACATTTGTATCAATTAGACCTATATATTTTCATACTTATTTGAAAAAAAATGTATAAATCAGTTGATATGTATAATACATTTGACTTTACTGAATGAAATAAATGTGGGTGACCCCCACGAAAGACAAAAAAACATTGCTTACCTGCTAAATCACAAGTGTAAACATTAATATGGTAGATTACAAGAGCTTACCTGGTTAAGCACAAGTACTTAACTGGTTAAGCACAAGTGCTTACCTAGTTATACATAAGTGCTTACTTGGTTAAGTAAAATGATTAAATTATTAAGCACAAATACTAACTTGGTTTAAGCAATACAAGCAAAATAAAAACTTTTAAAACAAACTGCTTTCCTGGTATAGCAGATAATTACCATGCATAAATACTTTGTTGAAAGGAAAAGTGTTAGAGCATTTTGAAACTTTTGCTATTACAAACTAATGCTTACCTGGTTAAGCACTATAGCTTATCTAGTTGTCAAGCTGAACAAGCAGCTATAGCTCTTGTAAAATTACTACCATCAATTTACCATTGTTTTTTTGTACAATTTTGTATAAAGTAATGACATTTCATTACAAACATGAAGCATGCTTTATTTCTTTTATTGTAAGATAGTTTTAATTGAATTGGATTAATGGTCCAGTGAGAATCTTGATTTGTTATAATTATGAATTTAAATTACTAATCTGCTGTATAACCATTAGTGAATTATGTATTATGGTTAGTTTTAATATATGCAAATAAATGTATTTGCTTATTGTTGAATTGTCAGTTTACATACTAAAAGCATTAATGCTATAGCTACTCCTTACCAATACTGTATTAACAAAATATATGTATATATAATTATTAACAAAAAATGTACATATTTTTAACTTTATTCCATTTGTTATTTTATTTCTTTCTTCCAAATAAACACTGACATACAAAAATTAAAGAAGCTAGTCTTGCTGGACAGGATTGCTCACAGTATTGTTAAATGGTGTAAATTATTTCAAATATGTTCCACAAATATCGTAGTATACATTAATATTAGGTTTAAAACAAAATAAATATATATTAATATTTTATTAAAATTATCAATACCACTAATGTATTAACTAAATATTTTGTATATAATTATTATTAAAAAAATGTGATAATGTACATATATTTTTAAACATTTGTTACAAGGTGTAAATTACTTCAAATTTGTGTTACACAAATATTGTGTAACATAGTAATTTTAGGTTAGAAATTAGAAATATGAAATATAAAAATATAATAATATTTTATTAAAATGATTTAAGATTCATTAAGAAGTAAAATTCGTAATGCCATTATTTTTTTAGTATGTTAGCATAGGAGATATTTATTAAAGTATTTTTATACTGGTAAACATGTCTGTGTTTTTAATTACTTGTGTACATTTGTTTATTATTTGAAGAAATTGGATGTGAAAAAAAGGTTGACGCAATATGGCATTTTTTTGGGATCGACAGAATTGGACTTACGAGATATCCATTGGATATGTATACTCCACCGGTGCATTGATATACTCAAATATCAACGTTCATACATGTCCTGTGGGTACCACACAGAACCAGAAACCCATATTAAATACAGTTGAACTTCCCTGTGCGGACACCTCCCGTAAGCGGACACCTCCCATAATGGAAACTAATTCAAAGACCCGTTTGGTACCACAGAGCCCTGTAAAATATGTCGAAAATTAGCTGAACTCAAACAAAAAAAATAAGGCTTGCGATTTGTATAAACTTAATCCACAGGTGCATCGATATACCCATATCAAGCTTCACACAATATTGGTACCACAGAACCAGAAAGCCCCATTAAATAATGGGTTTGGAATTAGCACAATTCAACAAAAATCTCGCAAGGCTGGGATTTTTTTCGAGACAAACCTGATTTTGTGTGATATCCAGATTTTTATAAACCTATACAACAGGTACATGGAGGTTTACAGGTATATCAATTTTCATATATCACCTTAAGTACCACTGAACCAGAAAGCCCCATTAAACGTTTGGAATTAACAAAATTCGACAAAAATCTCCCAAGGCTGGGATTTTTTTCTGGACAAAAACTGATTCAGGATGAGATTCCAGGTTAAATATTTAAGACACACAATGTTTGTAAATACAAAATCGACATAAATTGTAAATTTTATAACATGCAAAAAATAATCGTGTACAATAGATTTGAATTATTAACTGATATTTTCAATTGTACTAGGAAAATGTGTAAAATTCAAGGACATTCCAGGACAATTTATCATTTTCCAGGAGATTCCTGTACTGGAAAATGTCAACCTATTTTCCAGGACTTTCCGAGGATGCATACACTGCTGACTTATGTGATATCCTGACTTTATAAACTTTGTGCATTGTTCCATTCATTACCAACCATCACACATGACCGTTAAGCTATGTTTCCACGAGGCGGACGCGGGTTACCTGTTTCCACGAGGCGGACGCGGGCACAAGTGTTGAGGCAGTGTGACAGTGGTTGGCGGGGGGGGGGGGCTGTCGGGGCTTATAACCCCTCAATTTTTTTTCAAAAATTATAACAAATAATGTTGGGTTTTATATTGGGCGGTACGGGGGCGGGGGCTAGTGGGAAACAAGGTGCAGCATACCTGGGCTTTGAAGGAGTAAAGAAAACATTTTTCAGGTCAATTATAGGGGTCTTAAATCTGACCCTGGCTCAGAAAGTATAATACACAACTATGCTTATTGGATTGACAATGCTTCACATCGCCACACTTTCTAATTGACTAGAGCTTCCTGGTTTTAGGTTCTCATGTATAAAAACTAATTGGAAGTTCTGATGCTTACCTCTGTACTGAAGATAATCATCATTGGCTGTAATCATAAACTCCCCATAACCATCGCGACATATACCATTGAAGATCCAGTCTTGAATAAACCTAAAATATTGTAATACTTTTTTATATTAAAATTAATTTTCTTGTACATTGCACAGTGCATCAACTCACCACAGTTTCCAGAAGAGAGCGGTGACCTAGGGTGGATTTAACAAACTGGATTTACTAATTACCATCTGAACTTTATCTTCAATAAAACAATATGAAAACTCCCAGTAAACAATTAAAAATAAAATCTGTTGTCATCTATTTCAATTTTGAGATGACTGAAGTCCATGCTTAAGATGAATCTAAGATGACAAAATTATCATTGGTAGTTTGGTTATTTGCTTATAGGCTCATTCTATGTTTTCAATTTAAGACAATTTATAGGATGAGATTGAAAAATCTAGGGCCTGGTTTTTGATTCACATCAGCCCCTGCAGTCGGCAGTGCACTTTAAACAAGAAGTATATCAGTCAATCCTACAATAAATTATTAGCCAGGCGTAGATTTAGGCTTCACCCTATTACCACCCCACATAAACTTGACATAAACATAATCTTGAGTTGCTTCAATTAAAAAACATTACATTTACAACAAAGGCATTTAAATAGAGCCTCCATGCTAAAAATTAGTGCATATTAATACAAATCAGGCCATTTTCCATCACCCTATGGCAAAAGCCCTGCTCACAAATTATTCTTTGGTTTTTTTTTCATAATAATTTTCAAACACAAGCTTAAATATTTGTATCTACCAACTCAAGAACATCACCTTGGAATGCAATACAATTTTTTCCCACTACTCCTGCATTAAATTTTCAAACATGAGGGCAAATAAAGTAGTATTTTTTTAGGTCTAATCTATTTTTTTTTAATTTGCTTGTTAAAATCATACATCCCTTTGAAAAAAATAACACCCTTAAACAAGGTGGATCGACCATGTTAAATCACTAGGAAGATCTACCTAAAGAGAGAACTAGAGAACTACCTAGTAACTACTAGTACTACCTAGGTAGTATATTTATTAATGTTATTGATACCTCAAGCTTAATAAGTAATTATCATAGTGTCAGTTCTAATTAATCTAAAGGTCTATTAATGGCTGTATTTTCCTATTGTAGAACATTGTTGACCATATCCTCGATAGGCTCCCTTGGGAGGTTAATTGAGAGATTTATGGGTCTTGGTTATGAGATAATATAGATAGGTAGCAAGGCTGGTGTATTGTACTTTGCACAGTGTTAACCCTGTTAACTACCTTTATCCACCTTGTCACTACCATTATCTACCATGTTAACAGGGTTATTTTTTCAAAGGGATGCCATGTGGTATACAATCATAGCCCCACTATCTCAGAACCATGAATCCTCCACTACTAGTAACCATGTGAGCTTAAACTTACATGAGGTATGGCCCACAGCTTGTCCTCAGCAGGGACAACATGACCTTGTAATTCTGTGGCTTGCAACAGTCTAATGCTTCCTGGTATATGTAGGATAACAGTTGGATTCCGGTGGGAAGTGGATCGCCGGGATCACCAGGCCGGCCAAACTTCCTTTTATGACACATGCAGAACATCCATAAATATCTACAAAATCAATCAAATGAGATGAACTTAAGTCTAAATTTCAAAAGTCAACAATAATACATTTTTTTTTGTAGCAATGAAGAATCCACGACTAAGAATAACACAAAACAGCAGGTTTATCAGTTTTAAAAGAAAGTGTTGCATCAGTTGTTTACTGAAATCAAAGAAATAATTTCTTTTAATTCCAGGAAAAATAATCAATCAAATGATGACAAAACAAATTGTTAAACATTTGATTAAGGGTAAAAACAGAAATAAAAATTTCAGGGCTCAACACCAGAATATAAAACTTACAATTTCAAGCATGTTTACTATCTGAAATACACATCACATAACGAACCAAACAATGCATTTAACACAAATGCTATATATACAAGCCCAAAATTCTATTACTCATGAACAATGGATTAAAATAGCACTCTTCAGTAAAATCCAAGACACATAAGAAGCTAATTTAATTCCTTAAACAGTCTGATCCAGTATAAAACATACTGAGTTAGGTATAAGCCATCAGCACTATCCTCTCCTGCACCCGGCCTCTTGGGTCACCACTTCAAGGTCCCAAAAATACTTTAAAATACATACTTAGGCCTTGCCCATGTACAGTACTTCCTTGTTACACAATTACTGCATTCAGGTATATAAAAAAGTTTGTGGGTTTATAGCCAAGTGCAAATTTATCATAAAAATGGGACTTACAACCAAGGAAGGGAAGTGTTAGTGGAGAAACATACTTAATGTAATACAAAAATATACTTGCTTTAAAAGTGCAATGAATTCCCTGAAAGCATTGCGCACCATACTAATTGTTGATTTGCTATTCCATGGTACAGTCAATACTCTTGAACGATAGAAATGCAGAAAGGCTTGGATACCACTACAGAATGCCTGTAATGTTAGGCCTCCAGTGTACATAGAGTCCAGTGAACGCTGCTTGGCAAAATGACTGAGTTGCCAGTAGTAGGTGCCAGCCTCGGCTAGGGATGCTAAACTCTGGGTGAGCATCTCTGGTGATGTGCCCTTGTAGTGGATGTTCTGGTTTACATAAAATGATTCAGTTTCCTGTTTAAAACAAACATTTATAAAATGCTATTTTGTTCAATTAATGTTTAAGTTATTTGAAATATTTCACAATTTATAAAAATCACAATTTATGTTTGATGTAAGTGCTTGCAGGTAGGGTGTCAGACTGGAAAGGGTTAAAACTAAAATCAAATGTAAATAATGACATAAATGTTTTATAGAAATGAAAAATTTAAACATATATTTACATTATTTTTATGGTGGTTATAAGGCTTGCAACTTCTTGTTTATATTATGAAAGTCAAGTCTTTTAAAATATTGCACTTTTGTACATAAACTTATTAATGTTGTAATTTGTATTATGATAAAATATTTTAAAAATTTGAGACTTTAAAAAATAAATGTTGCCTTTAAAGCATGGGGATTAACCATTGGTTGGTTAAAGCAATCGAACCCAATCCTCCGGAAGGACAAATTTCATGCTAACCCAGACAATTGTACAAAGTCCTTATGAACCAATTTAAACAGAGGTCTAACTGGCTCTCCCAGTGTCAGACTTGGTGTGGGTGGGAAGGACCAACCTTACCCCCACCCCCTCAAAACCAATTCACACACATACATTTCTAGATCTGCCACTAGGGTTTGAAGGGAGATTTATTATTTATATTTCCTTACCTTATTAAACTGAAAGGTTGTTGATGGTATGGCAAGCAGTATATTGAGGGCATCTTTTACAAGCTCTGACTGTGTCACTTCAATCTGGTTCTGCATCTGTATGCTAGGATCTATCAATGTTATTGCATAGTTTCTTAAAAGGTATAGATGATCAAATGCCTCTGGTCCAGCCTCTGTTAGGTAGGGTTTCTCAGTCGGCTTAGGAAAGCTGTGAAGTTAAATGTTTATTTATTTGCAAGGTTTCAATAAAAGGGTTAAAGCTTTGTAGGCCTACCATCATAATCTATGACTGTTTTTCATGTAGTTAATAATTTACTAAATAATAATTGAGGGACTGTATTCACAAAGAACATGATACTTTGTTATTTTTTTTTTCAAATGGTAGCAGAGACACACCTGTTACAAAGCAGGCTCTGAACACAATTATTATTGTATTGTTGTGAGGTCCAACTGAAAAATTTTTATAAATCATGGTTGGTTCTTTTCTCATTAATATGTGAATACATTTTTGCTTGCATGTACACAGTTTTATTTTATTAAAGGGCTCATTAATCCCAAAACAAAGTTCTTCATAAAATAATAATAATAAATCAGAATTTAGCTTAATTACTCTTTGGTAGGCTAGAAGGTTGTAGTTTTTATAGATGTTGACGTCATCTAGGTTACTCTCCCCTAAGCCTGATTTTGACTCACACGACATATTCAGCTTGCCATTGGTTACTATATTTAGACTTTACAAAATCAAAGCAAAAATAGATTCATCTGTTCCATTTTCTAGGGTGGACTGAAGTTATTTGACAAAATTGACCAAAAAAAAAAAAAACTCCTATCATTTGTTTATTTCTATTGTTTATTTTGATTTTTTCTCAGTAACTCCAGAGGTCCCAAGTTTGAGAATTGAAAAATCAGGAGATTTTATGTCAGCTACCTTGTTGATCAAATTTGCGTGAATGCAAATGTGCTACACGTCACAATAAAAAACAGACCACAGAAAAAGTTCATAACAATATGTAAAAATATCTACATTATTGTATATAAATTGTATTCAACACTGAGCAGAGCTGGTATTTTTTGAAGGGATAACCGATTTTGCAACTAGGCTAGGCCAAGACCCACTCTGAATATTTTTGAGAGACACTTAAAATTTTCAGGAGAAAAATGTATTTTTTCAGGAGGGCGGGAGGTGACTAAAAAAATCAGGAGACTCCCATTATTTTTAGAATACTTGGGACATCTGTAACTCTCTGTGTGACAACTTATGAACTGTACATGAAATTGAGTTCAATGAAATGAGAAAATAGAAACAGATATAGTAAGTAAAAATTAATATTATTTTAATTCTATTTTACAAGCCAGATGAACATAAAGTAAATCCATTGTCCAAGCCTGAAGGCTCATAGGACTGGAGCTTATTTCCAGTTTCTGTAGCGTGAAGTGGAAGAGAGTATGATACACCCCCTGGATGGGATGCTAGTTCATCGCAGGTTGCTTCCCAGCAATTTGTCGGCACCCATCGTACAGCTGGGTAGACTGAAGCAATGTGGTAAAGTGCATTGCTCAGGTGCACAAGCAACTGGCGAGAGTAAGTCTCGAGCCACTGACCTCTCGATTGGGATTTAGCTGAACCGCAACCACTGCGCCAACTACTCCCGCAACCAGATGAACATAGTTAAACAAAAAAGTGTTTATCTTTACCTGCCAATTCTTTCCCATGTATATTTTTTATGTAGCTTGTGCGTCAGTGCAGCTTCCCATATGTTAACAGTCTCCTCATTGTCAGGTGTGGATGATGTCAGCTCACTACTTATTGACTCATTAAAGCCTTCATCAACCATCTACAAAACAGTAACATTATTAAATAAAGTGTCCTCTGATGAAAAAAACCATGTACTATTTGAATGCTGACCTTGTAGAATACAACAGAGATGCTGAGAGATGTGTGGAGCTGAGGATGAATAATATTTAGCTGACTGTCAAGTAGACGCAATATGTCAGTAATGAAATAAATTTTCATGTTACTATAAATCACGTTGACAAAAATTGTGTCCGAAACAACTGAAGGGTTTGCAATGATATTTGGCACACATTTAGAGGTCATTACTGACTGTTTTTATGCATCTCAATCCACTAAATTTGCACATGTTTATATGTGCTATAAAAGATTGGAAAACAGTTATCTAAAACACAATGTGATTCATTGCATCAGTTCGATCTCATTTCATAGACAAATAGCAGACATCATATTTTACTTTAAAGAATATCAACTTAAAGGGTGTCATCCATCTTGGAAATCATTTTTCTGCCAGCCAAACATTGTTAAATAAAGTGCTCTTTGGTAAAAGAACCATGTACTATTCAAATGCTGACCTTTTAGAATACAACAGTGATTCTGAGAGACGTTTTGAGCTGGGGATTAATAACATTTAGCTAACTGTGAAGTAGACACTATATAGTTGGTAATAAAAACTTTTTATTGTACTATAAAACAGTGACCAAAATTGTGTCTGCTAAAGACTCCTAAACCAAGGAAGGGTTGCAATGAAACGTGGCAAACATTTAGAGGTCATTAGTCATTATTGATAGTGTTTTTACACATCTCAATCCACTAAATTTGGAAGTTTGTATGCTGTATGATTGGTTACATCAATTCGGATCTCATTTCCTACCCTTGAAAAAAAATAACTCTGTTAACATGGTAGATAATGGTTGTGACAAGCAGGGGTTTTGTTAATTTTCACTTAAGGCGGCAAAATATATTTCACAGCAGGTAACTTTTAAAACGATTTACAGAGTCCACCCCTTTTCACTCATATTCATAGGCGGATAAAATCCGCCAACAGACGGCAATTTTTACCGGTTACCTGCTATTAACAAAACCCCTGGACAAGGTAGATGTAGGTAGTTAACAGGGTTAACACTATAAAAACTACCATACACAAGCCTTAAGAGAGGTTGTCTGTAAATATCGACCAAAATCCACAAAAAGTGGCCACGGTCAAAAAATAGATTTCCTTCATAG
>JAOTQE010117661.1:0-24663 GCA_025631205.1 Nesometra sesokonis
TGGGCCCCCTCACTTTCAAAAACGTTCCGCCGGCCCTGCTAGGGCACACCAAATTGGGGAGTTGACCTTTTTCCTGTGTTTTTTTTTTGCTCGTCAGCAAAAATTGCCAACCACGCCCACCCGGAGTGGAAAAGTGTGACCCCCCCTTCGGTGGCTCCTGGATCCGCCACTGCGCTCGTGTATAAACAAGAGAACATTGAGGCAGCAGTGGACGCTCATATTGATTTGTTAACCACTTATATACACGCACGTGTTGCGAAACTTTACGCCTTTCTGTACGCGCGCGTAACAATTAGTGTCGTTTCGTTGGGGTACTTATGAGACCTTAGCCTTAGGCTTTGTTGGGAATTTTAGTTTGAACACATAAACCTGATATTGGTAGGCAAACGTGGTAAAAGCTAAAACACCACTGTTACTAACAAAGAAAATAAGTTTATACAGTTGAACCTCCGTAAGGTCCGGGAAAAGTGTCCGCTTACGGGAGGTGTCCGCTTACAAGAATTTCGTCCGATAGAGGGCCAAAGATGTAAAATTATGTATTTTCTAGACATCGCATTGTACATTTGGTTTTTCATTTTTAAGATTGGTTCAGAAATATGAGTTTTAGCCAATACATTATAACGACGATTTTTTACAGAAATTTGTATTTGTTGCACAGAAAAATCACCCAATTTTCCAGGATGTCCGCTTATGGGAGGTAAATTAACATACAATCTAAATTTTAAGACAAAATGTTTCCGCGTCCGCTTACTGGAGGTGTCCGAGTACGAGAGGTACAAAATGCACTGATTAGATAGGAAGAACAAACGGGTCTTTGAATTAGTGTCCGTTATGGTAGGTGTCCGCTTATGAGAGGTATCAAATGCACTGATTAGATAGGAAGAACAAACGGGTCTTTGAATTAGTGTCCGTTATGGGAGGTGTCCGCTTACGGGAGGTGTCCGTTCAACTGTATTGTCATCAAGTGTGGCTAGAAGTCCGCTGGGCTATTATTGCATGACAGAATATTATTATAATAAATTGCATTACTTTAAGAGAGTCACGGAGGAATAATAGTCATTCCTTACTACATATTATCGTCTTTGTTTGTTGTATCTGAAAATACACATGGTTTAAAGTGTCTAGATCAATAGTATTTTGAAATATGAAAAACTTCAGATCATATTAAACAACATGAAAACAAATAACAATATAGGCTACAACAAAATAAGGACTTATTTTTTCCAGTCATAATACCCTTTAAAATATTTTTACAACCTGCACATTTCAAGGGAACCGCGGGCTTAAAATTTCTATTTATTAATCTATAGAACAGTTAGTTGTGACCTCACTATAAAAACCACAACATTTCGACAATGAGATAATTCAGAAAAAAAGCAAAGTGAGTCCCATATAAAATGTGGGTCTACTACTAAAATTACATAGTGTTAAAAATGTGTGACTTTTGGTACGGCTCCAAAAACAACTCTTTAAAAATTCGTATTTTTCTTATTATTTAGCATGTGTAATAAGTGGAACCAATTTATATTTTAATAATGCATGGAAAGTGCTTTCCATCATTATCTAATTGTTATATAGGGGTATGCATAGAAATTTGCTTCCCCTTTCAACTAGAAAACTAAACAGAATTAAAAAAAAACCCTAAAAACACAATACTTCAAGTTTATTTTCGTCGAAAATAATGACTTAAAAGGAAGCGTGTTTGACCACGTTATATTAAAACGGACCGTCTATTATTCGGACATTCAATTAAAATTAGGGTCAAAATGTCATGGTTTTATTTACACCGATTTTGTTTTATTAGCACTTGCCGGACATCCAAAAATTGACCCCCTGTTTATTTGCCAATTATCACGGAAGCGTTCACTTAGCCCGTCTTCATTATCATTTTTAACCCAGTCTTCCGTCCTCGAAGTTTTAGCAAAAACAACAGCTAATATGAACTGATGGTTAAAAAAGTTAATCAACAAATTTGTCGGGGTCTGCACGGTCAATGACATAATTGTTATTGAGACATAGTAATGGTCTTCAATTATCTGCCATGTGTAAATTCAGTCTTTAACAGGTGCGGATCTAAGATGGATACATTTTTGGCGGTGATTTACTTCGATGTTTGGCACTCCAAGGATAAATGATGAAGATCCGAGGACTCATTTCCATGTTCTTCCCTTTCTTTGCTAAAATTAATGAACACATTCTTTATTTTAAATTGTTCTCACCAATTAAATTTCATGGGAAAGAATAGTTATTTATAATAAAGACTTTTAAGAACTTGAACGGAGGAAATAGCTCACGGATCTTCAATAGTCACTCAATATGGCCTGCGAACTCGTAAAACATTCATTGTTTGACCTTTTAGTATTATCAACTTATTCACCGTATGCAAAACATGTAAAGTGTTCATATTTTCAACAGCATTACTGGCAATTAATGTTATATATTTTTTTCTCCACAGAAAAAAATGAATAAATCTCATCAACACATTAAGAAAATATGACAAATCATAAAATATTGTTAAACAGCACATAAAAGCGGTATTTTTCTCATCTTTTCTCAAATTGAAATTCCTTTCGATTTTTGTGCATACATGAACTTCTCAAACAAATGATATTTTTGAATATCTGTTATCACGAGGTCCCAAGTTGTAAAAACATAATTCCTGGAGATTTTCTCGTGGTTGTTCTACCCACTGTTTGTAATTTCTACCTCTCCTATAATGTATGTACAAATACCCTTATTTATAAGCTCAACACCTGACTGTTATGGAATGATAGTTTCTAACATGTATTGTAAAAGTTAAAATGTGCTATTACTATTCCCCAAAACATTACTGAACTTCATAGTAGCTTACTTCCAACCAATATTCTGAAATAACTAGGTCAATTCTGTTAGGCCTATCACAATATGCAGATGACACAGGTATATTTTAGAAGGATCAGAAAAAGCAATATACAGTACTCTACTTTTACAGTGCTAAACAATTCATAAATATCCTGTCTTAAATTAAATACAGTAAAAAAAATTACATCACTGTGAATATTCACGAAACAGGACTGTAATAACATTATTTGTACAAATATAAAAGGGACATGGATAAAAAACAGGGAACTTTTAAAATATTGGGTATCAAATTTTCAACAAATCAGGCCTTAATAATATGGTTAATCTAAATGACACAAAAGCGTTTGTATCAATTAAAAATGTACTGCATCGCTGGAGTCGAATAAATATTACGGTTTTCGGAAAAGTTGTTTATGTGACATTATTATGATCTTCTGGAAATTAATTTCGAGCTTATTGTTGTTGTTGTTGTGCGTCAATTCGTTAGTGAGCAAATTGAATCGCGTACACACACTTTGGTGAACAAAATTCCTCAAGTGTGCTTCCTCTAAAGGTAGTTTCTAAGAAAGACATACCCAACACATGTTTCAATTAATCAAACAATCAACACAAATAATATTTATTTCTCATTTGATTGTGTTACATAGTAAAATAGGAACGTTTTTTTTTAAATATTTCGTTTGGTAATAAAAAGAGAAGCATGACCAAAAAAAAGAAAGCGTGTGAAATGCAGCCGTTTAGTTTAATATGCCTACAGCATACAAAAACGAAAAGCGACAAAAGCAAAATACAAAGATACACGACAAAAGCCAGTAAACAAGACGACAAATAAAACATATAAGACATATATTATGACAAGAAATTTTTGGGCAATGTGTCACGATAATGATTTATTCTTGATTGAAACAAAGAAAGTTTAATTTGTTGGTGAAAAAAGTAATAATTTATAATTCTTCTGGAGTATGCCTGTTTTCATGGAAATTTTCTTTGGTTTTATGTTATGTCTATTAAAAACAGAAAAAAAAAATCAATCTCAATATCAGTCAGAAAAATGACATCCTTACCGTAACCGATATGGACCAACTACTTTAAATAGGCCTATATAAAAATAACGGTGGCGTTGACAATTTTCCTCATCATATATACATCACACTTCCAGTACAGTCAGCTTTCAGAAGTTCCTAAAAAACCATCAGGCCATTTAAAATCCAAAGGGCTAATCAACTTTAAAGTAATTAAGTATAATTTAGGTATAATCTAATTAATGAGATACACGGAATCATGTTAAGATTCAATATTTCGACATTAATTAAGACACCAGTTCATCATCTAGGTTTAAGATTACCCCTATTTACGCACGCACCTCCTGTAGGCCTATAACGGGAATTATACAAAAATATATTTTAATGTTAAAGTGCTCAAAAGTAACTTCATTTTTTCATCCAAATCGTAGTTCACGGTAATTTTACGGTCATATTAACTCTATGGTCAACTTTATGGTCATATCAACTTTATGGTTATATTAACATTACAACTAGGAAGGACAACTAAAGGAAGAAATGCCCAACATAGAAGTTTCATCTGAATGGAACTTTATGTCTTCGATCGTGGTCAAGTTCCTTTCGTGTTTTGTCCATAGACCTATTTAAAATAATCTATAATGTCTTAATATGGGCATTATCTCGTACGGATTAATTAATTTACAAACCATATCATTTAAGGTACTGTAGCGTCCCTTCATATCTCTTATTTTCGACACGAATGGCATTGGGTTCAGTAAAATAAAAATTAAGGTATATATTGACAGGCCGAAGCGTTCTTGATCTTTTAAAGAATAATTTTAACACCAAAGAAAATAATAATGATCAATAATTTCAGAAATGATACCACTTTACAGAGATAGTTCTATTTTTTGTTGTAATTTGGGATCGACCACCTTTATTCTTAATATTTCTGATATAGTGTTCATACACATTTATACAATTTTGTTTGTATTTGTCAATGTACCCTGGCAGCATAGAGAGTTTTTTTAAGTATAGTATTAATATTTTAAGGAAGGATTTAGGCAAGCAACTATTGCTAATCACTAATATGGAGTACAAGGCAAAATTTAGTGTCACCAGGGTTCACGATTTAACAGAATGGATCAATCAAGATATCTGGCCATGTTAACTGCTTTCATTTCCACTTAAATTTGTTTTTAGATTGTTTTATACTCAAAATGTTTTCTGAATCAGCGCGCTTGGTAACGATGTTTGTAGATTTCAATGCCGGATTTAACAATTTTGGAAGCAATTTTAGTATAATTTATTAATTACTAACACCACCTTTCTTTCTTTTATATAATTCGTGTTGATCGTAGGCCTCTACATTAAACAACACAGTGATAAGGGGAAATAAAAGCATTTACTACAGATATAACAAGAAATATCACTCAATCCGGCTACAGTAGAAATGTTTTGTAAATAGTATGAAATCTTGTTATCTTATAAATGTTATCAGATAATTCGAAAATAGATCACAAATTACCAACCGTTTGGGAGTCTGTTCAAATCAAATGTTGCATTACTCATATAAAACTTGGATTTGTTATCCTAATTCTGCAAGTTTTGTCCGATCGTATGGCTGGGATTTCATTCCCGATCCCCACAGCTGTGAATTCATTCCCATCAGGCTCCCAGTTAAATGCCTGAATCATTCACCAGTAAATGAAAAACAAAATAATAATGAAGTTATCTCTTAAAACATATTGTATAGGCCTATACACATGTTACCATATTGTTTATACAATAAACCCATACAAAGCAATTCTGGATTGTTTTTACGAATTTTATTTCACAAATTTCGCTCGTGTTTGCGTGTCGAGAAACAGCAAAGTATGATTGGTCACTTAGGTTGGGATCTTATTTTCCAGACCAATAGCAGACATCGTATTAAAACCATAAACAAAATCAACATTGAGGGCGCCAACCATCTTAAAAATGTTCTCTCATCAGCATTAAAAGGTGGAAAATGCGATCCTGCAGACGGGTCTTACTAGTACTAAGTAAAGGCTAAAGCATAACATTTTTATCTCTTAGATTGTCAGACTATATAATTGTCATCCACAACCATGATGAATACTGTCATTCATATCAAAATGATAACACTGATGAAAGACAACTGGCATAACAATATTAAAATAAAACTATCACTAAAACGATCAGTATTTAAGAAAGGAAGGAAATGGATATGGAAATGATATTGACTCGTGATTCATATTCATATTCATGACAGCAATGGTCTCATCATTTGTGTCAGTATAATTTACAATTGTTGCAGGGAAAATAATCAATGTGATCGGTATCCGCCCATCAGTTTTAGCGTAATAATTATATGCAGAATGTTTAATATTTAACGACGGATCCTATAAATTTAACATTCTCAAATCACCATTCTTAGACAACTGCCATTCTTGTCAAAATGACAGTACTGATGGAAGACAACTGAAATAATACTATTAACTTGGATTAAAATATGTCAGTACAACAATCACTATTGGCTAAACAAATTACACGTTAAGGTCCATGTTAAAATTATTCTATTTTAGTAATTGCAATCATCTATTGCACAACTACCACAGTTACTGCAATAATCGAGTGACATTTGGTGACAACATTGACACACCCATTTCTCTCTACATGTTGTTTTCAACATGTAGAGATTTTTCCAGTTATCATTTTCCAGTTATCATACTAAACTAATACTGTGGTATGGATTATCGCAGTAGCTTCAATAGAAAAAAAAATGCAAGGTACCTCAGAGGAAGGATTGAATCTATGACTAGTTAAAAACTTCCCTGGATGTAATCCCACTATTTTTTAAAATCACACCTGGCAGAAACGGTCTCACCCTTGTGTCAGTAGGTTTATACTTTGCAAAAGGAACGATTTCTGTGCATTGTCTTTTAGCGGAGTTATCTATGAAACAGTGTAGTCTATTCCAATGAAATAAATGAAAAAGTGTTCATTAAAAATCCAATGCATTGTAAAGGATTAAACTAACAAAAAGGCAGAAAAATAGACAGGAAAATACTGGATGAAATACCAGTGGGCACTCAAGAATAATCTTTCGCAAACTGTATTCAAATGAGACCCATCAAACATCAGTCTAGTTTGTGGTTACGAGACAAGTTTGAACAGTTAAAGATACAATCTCAGCTTTACAAAAATGATGGCTCTCTAGATTTAAAAAGAGATAATTTAGATAATCACTATGAAACAAAAAATAATACAAATTTAATACATATTTAAACAGAACAGTGCAGAAAATCCGACCCAAGATAAATAAAATAATTTAAGTAGCAATAGGAATTCTATTCACGGTATCTGCAGACGGATTTTGGGCTCTATGCCTCATCAGTGCAGCCATAGTAATCTCAGATAAGCTAAGGTTGTAAACATACTGAGAACGATCATGTCGCCAGACATTATATCAGAGCTAATATCATAAAAGCAAAAGCAAAAATCATACATAATAATGCAGTAATGTATATTTCGTGTCACATCAAACAGTAAGATTTTTCGCTACTTATATTATGAGAACTACGTCATATTTTCTGAACCTAGACTCATTATAAGGCTTAGGGAGTGGCGCTGATAGATCGTGATAAAGAACCTAGTGTGAAACCAGGTTCGAATCCAGGACTTCGGGTTTAGAAAGCAATCATGTTAACTAACAAACTACAGCGCCACTCCAGTGAAGTGATAAACAGATGACACATTCCACAGGTTCAGACTGGCAACGGTTAAGGACCTGATACGATTTCCGGTCGTTTTTTTTTCTATTGTAGGAAATAATATAAATTGTAAAATTTGATGGAAT
Organism: Nesometra sesokonis; assembly: GCA_025631205.1. Taxonomy (NCBI): domain Eukaryota; kingdom Metazoa; phylum Echinodermata; class Crinoidea; order Comatulida; family Antedonidae; genus Nesometra; species Nesometra sesokonis. The sequence continues at coordinate 7,705 of JAOTQE010117661.1, forward strand.
TATATCGAAATTCTCCAGGTTGAAACAATTTGACAAAAGGGTGTTACAGGTTAGGACGGTGTTAAGCCCGTTGTGTTCTGCTGCACGCAACACAACATGCAGTTGAATGAGTTTGCTGTTTCAGGCTCGCTATATTTTATTAAAATAATAACCTATGCAGAGAGAAGCTAGGCTTGTGATTATAAGAAAAATTAACACGAATGTCGTTTTGTGATTAAAATCACGTTATTTTTATAAGAAACTGATATGGAACGATTTTCTGGAAAAGAAATAATTAATATAATTTAAATAACATACTAAAGGTTGCATGTTTATTACATCGAGTCAGATTGAGTAGATTTATCTATTGACATTTTGCATTTTGAATAATTGAGATTATTTCTTCATCGTAAATTAATATACATTGGCCTATATGTATATGTTGACAATATTCTTTAATATAGGCCAGGTTACTATATTATATATTATAGACCTTTGAGTAAAACAGTTTAATATGTTATACAGCATTTTAAATCCAGAATTTCACGTGTAGGCCTATGTCAAGTTATTAATTATAATAAAATGAAATTAGCTATGGTATAATTGATAAAATAATACAACATATTTCATTTTCAAATGTTCTTACACAACCTATGATAAATCGGCGTCTTGTGGATTAAGTAATTATATGTTGCCTTGTAACCTTGGAAACTGGTGAATCTAAGTCATGACCAATTGTGAATCAGTTACCATTGGAAACTAGTACCCTAGATTTCTTTAAATCATTCATTTGATTTTAGTATTGATATAATCAGTAATGAATAAATAATAATGGTTTAAGAACAAAGAGCCAACCTTTTGAAGTTTTTCAATATTGTAATATCAATTAATACCGCATCAATTAATACCGCATCAGTAGCGTATCCTAGGGTGGCGATTGATTTGTGTGCTCCAACACCCCCATTTACAGGTAGAAAAAATATTATACAGTATAAAGGTTTGGGCACCGAGCACCCCCTTAAGAGGAAATGAGCACCCTGCTTTCAGGAGAAAGAACCATACAATGAACGTAAAAGAACTAGAACAGTTTTATTATATTAACAAGTGTAAAATAGGGGAAACAATGTTTTTTATGTTGTTTCCTTTTCAAATTACGATCTGGTTGAGCCCCTCCCAAAATCCTGGACACGCCACTGATTTTTTACAGAACACTTGAGCTTCCCGAAGTTTCTATCTATATGCTATGATATCTCTTTCTGAGGATGATCTAAATATGATGATCGAAACGTCAATTATGATTACTATATTCACTCACAGCATTTAAACATGAGGAAACCAATGACATTACTAGATAACAGTAAACTATTCTAAATTGTATGCGACGTATTTATACTTACCACCATAGGATTTACCATTTTACTCTGTAATATTCCTCTCTTCAATTCTTCTGCTGCAATACAATGATGCAAATAAGAGGATCATTCATTTTCTTATTACCTGTGGTATAATAAGATGGAACATTACGCCGCTTTATTTTATTTGTATAAAGACAAAGTGAAGGTTGTATACCGGTAATCTTTAATGCTGTCACATTGTGAGCAGGGTTGAGAAAAGGTTAGATAACACTTAGCATTTAGGCAGATGTCTTGGCAAGAAGTGGTTCTTTTAAGAGTATTTTGTTAACAAAACTTAAGTCATTTAGTCATGGTAAAACAGTGTTCTTCTTGTGAAGCGGTGCTGACTAGAGGCGAATGTTGACTATGATTCGACTCTGTAGATAGACAAACTTTACATTGTGTTTGTATAAACCATTGTCTCTCAGAGTAAATCAAATTAAATAATAAAAAAAGAACAATACAAAGTACAATAACATTGATAATATAATTTAATTTAGTGCATGTTAATTTGCACGACAATACATTGCTTTCTATATTTTCTTCTAAAGTAACATTATGACTAAGTGTAAATGTAATCTAATTGAAATATTGGAACTAGCAGGACCATAGTCATAGTAAACAGAGACAACAGGCACGGCCGATCAGTGTCTGCTCAGCTGTATCAACACATTTAATTTCTTGATTTAACTCTACGTCAGGTTTACTGATGATTCAACTTATTGGCCTGGGAAAAAAATAATTCCATCGTTTGGCATTTACTGAAGGATTTTGGTTTTAGAATAAAGATTTAGAATATTAATTTCACATTTACAAATACAGTGCTAAATACAACAACCGCAATTTTAAGCATATACAGAAACTCTAAAACAACCTGTCGTAAATTTGATAATTCCCAGTTAAAACAACATTTATCAATCTATCGACCAGCCGACCAACCAATCAATAAGTGAATTGATTAGAGGAGTGCTAACCAACTGGCGTTTTACTCATAATAAGATTTGCTTTCGTCAAAGCAAAACAATAACTTACTGTCAAATAAATCTCCAAAATTAACTTTTAGTCAATTTTCAAGTGACAATATATTGAGATTTTTAATAAATTTATAATATGTTGGATGCTAAGATTGGACGTAAGTTTAATGAAAAACATTGAATCATAGCCTTCAATTTTATTTTTATATCTAAAGCATAAACAAAGCTAAATATCATAGGTCAATTTCTAGGTTGAATTCTTAGAAATATATACTTGTATTAATTTGTCAGTCACTGGAAGACCACTAAGCCTTTCAAAACAGGGTACCGGCATTTCACAAACATGTGCATCTTTTATCTTATGACTCAGATTATTTCGACAGGTTGGAAGTGTATGGAATAAAGCAAAATCGACATATCTTTGTGACAAGAATTGATGCGTACATCTGACACAAAGCACGATCCGTTTAAAGCTCACTGGAACCTGTGCACTAAAACGACAAATTAAAGTATTTATTCAGCAAAACTGACTCATCAATTTAACTTATACATTTGCAATAACCTTGTTTGAAAAGTAGTAGGTTTGTGTTCGCGTCTTAATGAAAAACATACAGTGTATCTGGCTGGCAAGATGCCTGGATTGTTCAAAATTAAGTAATAAACATTCTTGGCCACCGTTTATACTTTTTATGACGTTAAACTATGCTCAGAAAATGTAAGCAATAATAAATGCACAGCAGCTTTCTTCATTTTGCTGACTCAGTAAGTTATTACCAAAAATGACTGTTTTGACTATTACAGGAGCAAGAAAGAATTTAATTGATACATAGACTTACTTTCGTCATGGAGAAATTATTTATTAAGAAAAATATTGTTCCGTTGCTCTATACATAGATATCCAAAGATTTAATAGTTTCTATACAAAATCAATTCATCACATAGTTTGACTATTCACCAAATTCTGAAATATCAGTTGAACACTAACAGTATTCTTGATGAACTTGGGTCGACGGTTAACCAACCTAGCAAGCACCTCCACAACTGGAGACATAAGTTCAAATAAACTAAAATTGAAGTGTTGAGAAGAGAGTTAAGCCCAAAATCTGAGATTTAGGACAGTAGAAACCCAGGAATGTTCTCCATCATACTATCAGGCCATTCCCCAAAATGGGAGGTCTATACTATTCCAGCTATTATTATCAATGTAAGATAATAGATGTACAGTACTAGTTTAACTAAAAGACTTTCTTGAAAACATTGCAATATAAACATTCGTGGAAGTACGGTAACGTGGAGCCGATGTAAATCTTTTTCATCGAATGTTGTTAAAAAGGGCGCTGAATTTACGTATCATCGTATTTGATTTGATTTATTCGGTGTTGTGGGAACACGGCCCATAAAAGTGCCAAGTGGACTTAATTCCAGTGGAGTACTTCACACCGAGAGACAATCCCCTAATCTTTCCGAAGACTGCACTGCATTCTTTAACGTGCACATGAGCAATGTTGTACACGGGACCAACAGCTTAACGTATCAACATCTCATCTGAAAGTATGTTAACTGAAAGCTGTTAACTGAATTTCCACCATCCAGTCGCAACACAAACAATCCGAGAGTGGCGTGGTGTTTGCTCGAATCAAGGACCTACGAGAAACCACGGCCACCGGACAGCACAGTGATTTCAACCAGCTAAACCAACTGAGCTAAATGTCACTCTCTTTATCTAGTAGTTCTAATGTTGGAGAACCTTATGTGGTTATATTTTAAATGGTAAAATGTGAGTTGGGTCTTTAACTTATTTTAAAACTTCACAAACAAAGCGACGAACATTAAGTGGTACAGAGATGCTGTCATACCTAGCGAATTGCTAAATCTATCAATATATTCCAATGGTATACCGTACAGTTCCAGAACTGTTAGGCACAACCATTTAGGGTAATCGTAGTATGCAACACTTGTTTCCTTAATATTAGCGTTGACAAACAAGATATGCTGTTCAAGACGATGAATTTCTATCAACAAAACAATTATAGGATGTTCTGAGGCTTGTTATCGGTGAAGGTGCAATCAATTTTGTTAATTTCTAGCTTACAATCTGTTCAAATCTTTCTTCTCATGCGTTATCAGCACTTCCTCTCCACTGGGGTGAACACGGAAGAGAAATTAGTGATAACAATATTTTAAACAAGATCGAATCTTGGCCAGGTGGAATTTTACCCTACTTGTAAGCCTATTCTGCTTTCAAGCTATTGTTGACATACGTCAGTAAGCTTAATAATACAGTAATGTATTTTTGAAATATGCTTTGCAGTATAATTTATTAATGTTTTGTCTACATGCTTCCTTACTTTAGAAAATCCTACTTAGTTTGATTTATTCTTTTATTTATTCAATTTTTCCATATTCTATACAAACAATAAACAGATATGAAATAATAAAATGATATAAACAACAACAACAGGGGAAGCAACAACACAGCAACTGTAGCAATAAAAGCAGCAGCAAAATCGCTAGTAGCAACAAAAACAGCAAAAAGAACAGCTACAATAACAGCAGTAAAAGAACACCAACTACAGCACCAGTAGCAACAACATCAGCTGCAACAACAACAACAACAACAGCAACAACAAGAGTAGCAATAAAAACAGCAACAACAACAACACTAGCAACAACAACAGCAGCAACAACAGCAACAGCAGCAGTAATAACAACAGCAACAACAACAAAAGTAGCAATGAAAACAACAACAATAACAATAACAACACCAGCAACAGCACCAGCAGCAGCAACAACAGCAGTAATAACAACAACAACAACAACAACAGTAGCAATAAAAGCAACAACAACAATAACAATACCAGCAACAGCACCAGCAGCAACAACATCAGCAGTAACAACAACAAAAGCAAGAGCAACAGTAGCAATAAAAACAGCAACAACAACAGTAACAACAGCAACAACACCAGTAGCAGCAGCATCAGCAACAACAGCAGTAATAACAACAACAGCAACATAATTATAAATTACTTTAAAGATGTATTGTCACTTGAAAAATGACAAAAAAAATAGATTATTGAAATAACTTGCTAGTTTTAAAGAAATATATAAGTTATGACCATGAAACTAGAAAGTAGGGTATTTTAAAATTATTTACCCCCAATATTGCAATGTTATATGCTAAAAATCAGCCAAAACCCACAAAAGGCTGGAAGCCTCTTACATTTTTATAATTTTTCAGTGTAAAAAATGTTATTAAGCAATTTTTATATACACTAATTTCTATTTTCAAGTTCTTATTGATGTTTTTTATTATGAGCAAGTTAATTTAAAAATTAATTTCATTTATTTTTTGGTCATTTTAAAGTGACAATACATCTTTAATGTTTATTATTTCGATAAATACTGATCCGTATTTTAATTACATCAATACCAAAAATCTGATTCCACTTAATTACAGTATATATTTTTTTAACGTCAGTTCAAATCCAAATATATCATGTAAACTAATTCCAGAAGATGACGTAACTAATGTAGAAATATTGCATTAAAAGCACATGACATCGTTGCTTTGAGTATACATTAAGTATGATGCATGCTATATGCTGGTGTATCCAAGGGGTGTTTCTTTTGCGTGAGAACCCCACCCACTTAGACGTACGATTGAAACGTACATCTAGCATAGTAAAACCTTCATTAAGTCAAATAAAAAGTAGCATTGAAGACAAATTCGACTTAGAAATAATCTACTTAGAAAACTTTTAATTAATACGAAACACATCAATGTAACCAAATAAGATAGCATCTCAACTGTTGGACTTATGCAAAGCTGACTTAGGGACAAATACGTAAAAAGAGCAAAAACTCCTTTTTGCTCGGTAAAACAAGTTAATTCTAACAACCATTTACACAAATTCTGGATGCATCAATTGCTAATATAAGAATAGGCTATAAGCCTAAATGGCGCTTTAAATTATATATGTAATATCATATCTGTGTTTCCAAAATAATTTAAATCGAAAGTAGCAGAATAACACCAAAAGAAGCTGCATTAACTTATGATTTTATAAGTTTGTTTCCTGGGCGAGGTTTATCATGTTGAAATCAAGATCTACCAAATAATGAGCTGTCATAAATATGACGTCATCAAATGATAGACTTTACTAACACATGGTATATGCTTACATGGAATGATGCCAAAGTAAAGTCTGAGAACTACAGAAATCGTTGAATTTATTTTATTTGAATTTCCGCACCAGTCTTATAAATGTTAGTCATTGTTGGATTGTCGAAAACTGGTAAACATTATTACTAAATATATTTTTTATGTTTAAATAGAGAATTAGGAATGATTAATAACTGTGAGTGTTTGTGTTAATCATGTCTACCAAAAGGGTTCTGAAAACTATTAGCAAACTAAAAGGGCTCCATTAGTGATACATTTGCCAAGTATACAATTCGACTTTTCAATCGTCATATAAAACAATATGTAGACCCAGTACCGCTCAATCCTTAACTGGATGGTTCGGGAACGTACCTTCGTGTACAAAATAAACTAATAAAATTATACGATACATTTTTTGTCAGGGAGAATATACCAGATAATTATTTGTTTCGCCCGACGCTGAGGTAATTTTACTGAATACTCAGTAGGCCTACAGTGAAGAATACTTGCGAAAAAGTTTGTCTCAGGTGTGACCAGAACACACGTATGCAGATAACTCCTAATATATCCGTTTATTGTAGAATTTTATGTACATTTTTACATAAACTTTATAGTGTCTATCACAACGTCTATAATTTAGGCTTTCAAGGATTTTACTAAAATTGTAATTTTCATTTGCCAATTGCCTTTGTGATAGGTTAAAAGTCTACTTTCGTGCCTTGATACGAGCGCAGCTGAAGAGATCCTTATATACAGTTGACAAGACTGTGCCTGTAGATTATACCCCGATTATTTAGATTTTCGAAAGTACTGTGTAGCCGTATTAATCGACATGCCAGATTCCTAATTGATATTTTAACAGGTATAAATGAAATACTTGATTGATTTGTACTTGTCATGTTGACAAATTTGTTGTCTTCCTGGTTAAAATCCAAATCTAAATGATTGACACATCTTCCTTCTGTGCCAGTACCCTTATATCCCAGTTTAATACTGATATAAAAAGGCACATTCGATATTTTTTGTCGTATAAAAGACGAAAATACATTTACAATGGTACATAAAACAGGAACAAAACACGCGGACGTAACCAAGACATATTTTAACTCATTCAATTATGAGGCAAGTGTTGGGCGTTTTAGCTTAGGGGCTAATACAGAAAATATATTGTATGTACTGTGATGTAAGGGTTGAAGGAAATTCTTCGTAACAAGCATGGTATAGATTCCAAAAATCAAGGAATAACAACAACAAGAACAAGAACAATATCAACAACAATGGTAGTAATAATAATGTTAGCTACAAAATTAAGGTATATAGAGTGATGTATGGATTGTTACCGAATGTTATTGAATGTTCAATTACCGCAGAAATGAGATATTAATTAGGCAGACACATGAATTAGATTATTTGTAGTTGAAACATTAATTTGTGTTTAATTTCATAGACCTAATTAACGTGTATTTCGTCTTGCTAATCCATCTCTAGTGTCATGCAACTAGGGTCGCAAATATATGACAGTAAAATAATAATAAACCTTCAATGAGGTCGCAAATCACTGAAACTTATTGAAGTTTCCTGAAATATTAATTAAGGGTGAAATATTTCACTTCCTGTATTAACTAGTCAAAGGAGGGCGGGATTTCAGGCAAACTCGAATCTTGTTTATGACTAGAGGCTAACAAAACAACAAAAACAACCACTGATCTGGCCTAATAAGTATAACAATTCTTATTATTAGAATCATATTAGAATTTAAGCGTGAATACATTGATCGCATTAAAAGATTTGCAAAGTCTTAGCTGATTTATTATGCTAGAGGTTAGAATTAACCGTCCTTTATTTTACACGCTCAGTCACCGATCACGCGCAGACTCTCAAACTTGATTGAGGGAACGTGACCTCGGAAGGGGCTGTTGTTGAACTTTGTGACATCTTCAGAGTTGTCTAACGCGCAGCAACGCTACATAACTCACTTAGCAGGATGACTCGAACGTATGCAGTTGTAGTGGCGATTTTAGCCTGCTGTACATTCGCAACAGCAACCTTTTGGAGAATTGAACCAAAGAATGAAACAGTGCTAATAGGAAGTACTGTAACATTGCAATGTGCTATAAATTCGACTCACCATGGGAAGGTTTACTGGATTGTACTTCTTAATGGGGAATATCTGAGCATTGGTGATTCAATTAGGGAAAAGTTAGACCCTAATATTCGATCCAGGTATTCAATTGTTGGAAATAGTACTGCAGGAGAGTTTAACTTACAAATTAAAAACGTATCAAAATCAGACGAGAAGACTTTTCTCTGTGCTTATATTGGGACTACACAGTTATCTCCTAGACAGGCAACACTCACTGTACTTGTTCCACCAAGCAAGGATTATCCAAAATGCGCATCGGATCCCCCAGGAGAACTTTCAGTCGGACAAACGGTAACAATAGCATGCATCTCTCTAGGAGGAGACCCACCGACTCGGTTAGAATGGCAGCGCCCAGATGGTAAACCAGGTATATCGAAGGTTGGTCGTTATGCTCACACGTTTACCTTAAAGCCACAAGACAATGGTGTGGTGTTTACCTGTATTGGAACATCTAAAGCGCTTGATAAACCACGTTCATGTCAACTTATGCCTCTGCGTATACCCCCAGTGGCTGTAGTACACCAGCAGTTTCAACCAGCCAGCATCGGCATGGAGGCAAGTTTTTCTTGCAAGGGTGAAGCAGTACCACACGTACAACACTATTACTGGACACTAGGAGATCAACTGATCACAAAAACTCATGGTGTGTTTGACCTAAGAGATAACAACCGTACCCTTGTCATCTTAAAATCACGTGGAACGTACAATGGAACAGAAGTGACATGTTTTGTTGACACTCCATCTGGTCTAAGTGCAAAAGCTAGTACCAAATTCATTCTTGCAGACTCGTTAACTGTCGAAAAGTATATGTTCAGACAGGATTTTTTCTTCTACCTAGTAAGTGCTTGTACAAGCGCACTATTTATAATTTTAATCATCGCAATTGTAGTTGGTTGTTTAATGAATCGATCATTAAAATTGAAACAAGCAGAGCAGAAATTAAACGCTCAGAAAACGTTTAAAGATGTAGATTATGAACTTACCCCGTTACAGAAAGAACTAGCCCATACTGATCATATGCGATCAACCAAGAACCTATACACGTTCGACCCAGACCCTCTAGAGGACAGGGATTACGCATGCATAGGAGATTTTACACCAAACGATGAAGAGAGTGGTTACCTTGTCCCAACTACAAGGCACCCACCCCCGCCACCACCTCCCCCTCCACTAAATAAACATATGACACCTCCGGTACCAATGTCTACCTTTCGCCCGCAAAGCGAAGTTGTAAAAATGGCGCAACTCGTTAGTGCTCCGCAACTGTCTGTATCAAATGATGAAAATAGACTACCGACGATTGCTGAAAATTACACAAATTATAAACAGAGAAGCAATCGAATACGAAGTATAGATAACACATTATGCACATTAAATACAATATCTGAAAGCGGAAAATCGGTAACCGGGAAAACGGATTTATCGACGCAAATATATCGCCCAGTGTCCAGGGAGTCAAATCGGTTAAGGGACAGTGTAACATACTCTAAATACCAAGTTAGACGAGAAGCATCCATAGTCGGAAAATCAATATCAAGACAGATATCGCAAACAGAGGTTCGACGATGAAGGTATTATTAATACGAATAATTAATAACAATTAATTATACAGACGGACGTATCACCGAATACGAATGTCTGAAATATGTCGAATTATAATAAAAGTGTCAACATTCGAGAAGGAGGTTTATTATGATAACATCAAAAATGAACATAACGGCGGAAACTAAGACCTATAGACGAAGTGGCCTATTAGTATATAGGATGCAAGATTATTTTATGTCTGACGAAGTGTACTCAGGCCTACGTTTTAACAACGATTATGACATTATCTCTATGGCAACATGGGTGTGGTCAGTATTAGGTGTGGCTGTAACATCATCGACGTAGGCCTATTGGACATGCGAGTAATGTGTCACAGAGTGGATCGACGTGTAGTTAAAAATATGAGCAAAATGTCTAACGCAATGAAACATTTTACTGGGACGTTAAGTGATATTAGATTTGATTAGAATGAGTAATTCGAAACAAATACAGAATTAATGACATTACTATGACAAGAACAAAACGAGAATCAGAGAATATTTCATACGACAAATTAGAAAGTATATTACTTTATCATAAATGTTTACAAATTTCGAACCACGAATACGTATGGAAACCATTATTGTGCAAAGACGTGACGAGATTCGAACTGAAATTAAGAACCGCAACACTTGCTGGACAAACAAGCGGAAACATTTTGATCTATTAACTTTGTCATACTACTTCCCACACATATGTGTGATTATGTACAAAACGAGAAAACTTTAGTACATTGATATGTTTAGTAACACATGAATTGGATAATATCCCAGATTCCGTTAAAATGCAATTAACATGTTATCCACAGGATGGATCGGGAATGAACTATAGTTATATTAAAATTATTGTTAGTAGAAGTCCTACAAGGGCACATTTATATTTTAAGCATCGTTGTTAGATACAATAATGCATGTGTATTTAAGTATGGTAACCGAAACATGTTTTTTAATCATTAAAAAAGGACGATTCATATTTTACTAGGTCTAGTATAATCAGAAACTAATGAGAAATGTGAAGACAAATTTTTAACTTCGTTCTGTTTTAAAAATAAATTTAAATTATGTAATTTGATTTGTATATCATATAAATATTATACTTTTCATAAATAATTATTACGTAAATAGGGCTATAAATAAGGAATATTCGTTTATTTTCTTTAATTCTATTTTAGAATAGAATTTAGTATTTTATCTAAAATATTTAATTTATTTTTACATTTAAAGCGGGAAAAAGTCAATAAATGTTTCCCAGAGGGCTTATTACATATTCAAATTAATCTTCGCTAATTGCGAGGCTTAGGTGTATCAGAAGCACATCCTGCAAAAAACCTAACGTTCCATTTTATATTGGTATAATACCAAATCACTTTTTTCAAATGTTTTATACCAATTGATTTTTAAATTTATATATATAGATATGCATTTCATCACAATTTGTGTAGTAAAATGTAATATTTTAGGAAGTTTAAAGAAAGGAAATGTGCACGTACACATATAAACCTCAGTATGGTGTATCGAAATACTGAGACGAAGCTGCAGTTAATGTTTGGTTACAATAAGCAGTATCATTAGTGAAGTTTTGCAGCTTTACGAAATACGAATACGAAAACGGATACGTTACACTTCAAATTTTGAAAGGGGCTATTGTGTTAAACAATATATCAAATGTTCCACCTACGAATCGTTAATGATCGTCCTAAAATATTCACCAACTGTGACAGATATTCAAGGAGTTTTATCTAAACGTTACAAGAATTTATGACGTATCCGTTTTCGTTTTCGTATTTCGTAACTTTGCAAAACCTCATTATTATACCTTTAAGAAAACGAAAATGAACAATTCCATGTGTATTGCAATTATGTTCTCTATACTTGAGAAAAATGAAGATTGCTTTGTTAACTTTATTGTTGTTTGAATAAGGAATGAGGGCGCTGAGAAGTGCTTTTTGATTTCAAAACTTCGCAAAGTGAGGTCAGACAAAGGAATAAATTAGAATAATTCACTGATGTTTAACCAGAACCAATACAATAATTGAGATGACAGAACTTCGTTCTGTTCCAATTATCAATGTAAATATTCATATGTAAATAGAATGTCTTATTATGCTTGTAAATAATTTTGCCTATGTACAAAAACAAGGATAATCTAGTTTTTCAGTAAGATATTAAAGATTATTTTAATTTAATTTATTTGTTGCTGGTTTGCTGAACTTTTATTGCTTTTTGAAGGACGGTATGTATCCTCATTGTTTATGTTAACAAGTCTCCTGAGATCGGATACATTTAAAATTTACTAATTTGGAGGAAAATAAATGGGAAGTATTAAAACAGAACCGATATTTTAATACGATGCATCCTTAAAGGTCAGGTTAACCCAAGAAATTACTATTCATTATATGTTTTAGTTAATCATAAAAAGTATATTCAGCCTGATTTTGGAATTTTTTAAAGGATTTGTTCTCCTTGAGTCTCATGAATTAAAAAAAAAATATATATATAAAATTAAACGCTAGATTTCATTCCTATTCTTTTACACACAAAATAGCAAAGTGGGTATTTTTTTATTATCAAATAAAAGGCTACTTTATACATACCTCCATGTTTATACTATATAAAAACATCAGAAATGAACAATTGTGGTTAAAACACACAAAAATATTAGTTTTCTATATATTTTGAAAGTGATCATTAATTTTGCACAATTTATTTAAAATACCCCTTTTTCAGACAATTTGTAAGTAAAAGAATAGGGTTCTAAATTTAACTACCCCCACTTAGCAATTTTCGTCTATAATTATGATAGGTAAAATGAATCGTAACAATTCAGAAACAGGGTTGAATATACTTTTTGATGATAAACTAAAACATATAAAGAAGATAATTTTGTGAGTGAACCTGCCGTTTAAACCAATCTATTTTAAGGACTAACCGACATACCCACCGCCTGAATGGCAGACTGAGAGACTGACCGACCTTTTGAGTTAAAACAAATAATGCCAGCCTATTCTTTTGTGGTTTTATCAAGAACTTTTCAGCATGAATTTGAATATTTCCATCAAATTTGAATCAAGCATTTCCGTACTGTGGCAAATCTTAAGAAAAGATGTATGAAGACCTGTCTATACTATGGTGTTAATTATTAGCAATTATAGGCCTAAATAATAATTTGTTACTATAAAAATGCAAGAAATTTAAGATGTAATTTTATTAGTAGACAGGGTGAATGTGTGTCTTAACAAAATTATGTTCATAATCAAATCAAGTGACATCATAATAAAAATCGATAAAATCTTTGTAGTTTAACAATTTTAACGTTTATTTATTGGTTATGAGGTCATTTCAATACATTTTGTAGAAATATATAATTTGCCTCATACACATGTTAAACCACGAGTGCATTGTTCAAGACCAGAAACTCTCTTTTCTTGTAAATTATAAACAATAATTATTTTTATCTGTGCATCGTTCATTCTTATCATCATAAAATATATTGCACCGACTAAATGCTGGACAGACGGGCAAACTGAGATCAAAATGAACTACAGTATGTTGACTATGTGAATAAACAACGACGAGAAAATTAAAGATAAACAATTATTAACGAATATTGATTCAACTATGGATTACTGTAAAGCAAAACATTCATAGTTTCTTACGATCATGGCATTAAACATTATAAAATTTAACAATGAAAAAAACTCTAACAAAGAAAAAAAAAATATACAAATGCTTTACTGCGTAGCAACTCGGCTTTATTTTAAATTCCTATTATACAAATTAAAGACACTAAATTTATAAGTCATTACATACGAACACAGTGAACTATATTTGTCTCTTCTAACCAAAGATAATTGGAAATCCTACTAAAACCATATGAAAAAAGATTAATCAAAATTCGTATTATATTTTCCATACATCCAACAATAATTGAAATAGGCCTATTGCAACTAGATATGCTGGTGAGCTAAGGGAAGTTCTCTACTATCCTGGCAGCCATTAGACTGCTTGTTCACTAGGCCTACATTTCCCCCACCTTAGACCCAGATCCTTCCCGAATCTGAGTATGGGGGAAAATCTCGTATCCAATAAAACTCGAAATCGTTCTTGTTCGGACCGATCCCATCGCTGTGCCACCAAAGTATTGAACTAAATTTAAATTGATTTATTCGGTGTAGAACACGAAGAATAACCCACGAACGGTCCGAATTATACTTATTTCCACTTCTGGTGTTGATTGGGCGGTACACCGGAAGAAAATCCCCATATCTTTTTCAAAGAATGCACAACGTTCTTTGACGTGCACATGAGTCATGCTGTACAAGGGACCAACGGCTTAACGTCTCATCCAGAAGACGGTGCGCTAGTAATTTGTATTTTGACCCTCCAGTCGAAACACAAGGAGAGTGTTGTGGTGTAGAATCGAATCATGGACCAGTGAGTCACGGTAGCGTTTAGCACAGTGATTTCCACCAGCTAAACCAACTGAGCTAAATGCCACTCTAACGTAAGATTTAGTAGACTATACTACTGATAAAAAAAAACCAATACTGCTTATTCCATAGTCCTATAGAATTTGTCATACAATGTGACAAGAAAGTGGTTTTACAAGTTCACATCAATGGCTAGTTCATCAACGAAAGTTCGTGATCAATGACGTCACCGTCTACTGCACTTGTAAAATTGGTCAAATACAATTTGCTCATAATGACAATTCGTTCTGCCTGATTACACAATAAAGTTCTGACTTATAATGGAATTAAAACATGGTTGTTCCGTGTAATTGGTAAATCGAATTGGACAATAATCAGCAACTTTGCTGCAAAACAACGTCGAAGTGTCTGGTGTTCAGTCAAGTATGACATTAATATACATAACATGCGACATACGCACACTTTTGACCAATAGAAAGCCGTTATGCCAAAGAGGAAATTCTCACGACAATAATGAACAGCAAGTACTCGTATTTCATTGGTCTCATGGTCCCGTTTAGTTTGTATTATATATTTCATCAGTATATTGGTCGTTAGGTTTCAATAACATCCTAAAACCAGCCTAATAATGGGTCAACTGGCAGTTTCAAGATATGCAACCGATGGACCTGATTACTATTTGTGCTTAAAAGCACTATGTTTTGCATTTTAAATTTTATACATATCTCAGTAATGTATTCAAACTACATTATTCATACCACGAGGTTATGGTAGTACAAAACATTGCAGGTAACATAAATCTTGGATGGAACTTCAAAAAGGATACCGGTATCGTACTAGCAACTAGAATCTTTATTAATGCAACATTTACATCAAATGTAAAATGTACTCAAACAGTTAAACTACAGCATTATAATAGTTAAAACCAATATAACGTATGTTACAATGTCAATGTATACAAAACATTCCAAGACAAAAATATATAAATTAAGTAAAAGAGAGTAGTGTATGGTGCATATAAATCTTGTTAATATTGTGAAGTGAATGTTAATTATTCTTAAGTGTGATGTTTATTTAATAATTTCACCTTAAACAGAATTGGGCTTTGACTGTGCATTTGGTATGGACCTTGGATATAGATAATAAATTTTGAATTTCTGAGCGAAATACCAATATCTTAAATTTAGGAACCATTTGCGGAATCCATTAGCGTTCATCAATGACCTCGCGAAACCAAGACAGATATCTTTGCGTCTTTTCGTTTAGTTTATCACTATTTAATTTATCAAGAGTAGATAAGATGAACAGGATGAACCCAAAATAATTATAATTTGCATGTTTTATTAGCTCATCTGCTACATAGCAGATCAGCTATTGTTGTCATAGCAGATCAGCTATTGTCGTTGTTGTTGAGATCTTTTTCTTTCTTTCTTTTTCTTCTTTCTTTCTGGCAATTTTTGTTCGATGATTATCTCAAATTCTACATTACCTATTAACATGAAATTTACACTGACGGTAACCCTTCACGAGGAATAGACGTGCTAACCTATTCAACGTGATCAGTTACGCGTGACGTCATCTACGCGCAAAATTACGTTTTCACGTTATCTACCGAATCTCCTCAACCAATTGACATTTACAGATCATATTTACTGAGCATAAACTTAAGGTCAATGTTGAAAGTTACGTAACTTGAAAATTAAAAAAAAGCGTAGCGACGCACGCGTACGCGCGCGTTAAACTATTAAAATTGTCGAAATCAAATTCTGATTACATTAGTGTATGTTTCAGACCATTGCGAGCATTTCACTTTTTTCAAAATTTTACGCGCTCGTGCGCATTTCTGGGAGCGTAGCGCGTACTAATGGCCAAATTAACGTTTTTTCAACATTTATGGGTTCCTGACAATGTATTGACAAATTACAATGTCTTTCAATCACTTTAGGTACACTGACAGTGGTCTACGGGCGCATCAAAGTTACGAATAAGTGCGCGCGCATTTACCAAAACAGTGAAATTATGCTAAAATTATGCATGTTTTTGATCAGTAATAGCTACGTCATCGATTTTTAACATTTTTAAATATTTTACTTAAAAAAGCATGTTTTTAAAACTATTTTAGTTTAATTTGAAGTTATCTCGGTAACTGGTCGTCGAGTTTCTTCGAAATTTTGATATTGTAGAGTTAAGATATGTATCTTACTTTCCCATTTCGTTTAGTTTAATTTTGACTACGTTAAAATGGTTAAATTGTGACGTCATCTACGCGCACAAATTTTGCTTGTACCCTATTA
>JAOTQE010117662.1:0-12797 GCA_025631205.1 Nesometra sesokonis
TCTCCAGTTCTTAACTTTGATGCTACTTTGATATGATCAAGTTAATTTCAAAATTAATGTTGATGATTTTTTGGTAAATTTTAGGTGACAATATATCTTTAATCGATGTGTTGGCACGTAGTAATTAAACATCAAATTTAAGGGGGGAAAACAAAATTTCACAACATTAGGACAATGGAATAATGAAGGAAAACACTTCCTAAGATGGGTCTTAAATCAAAAAGTAGGTCTACTACTCATATTAACACAATGCTAAAGAATAGGAAAATTACAGATTTTGAAAGGGTGTGTTAGAAAACCATATAAAAAATCACATTAAAATTACCTGTTGTAGTATAAATCTGTCTGATCTTTCCATTTATGCGAGTTATATTTGTAAGGTGATATTGGTTTTCAAGCACAACCCTTTCAAAATTTCTAATTTTCCTATTTTTTAACACTGTAATTAGAGTAGTAGACCCACTTTTGATTTGGAACTCACTTTGTAACATGTTTTTCAGCATTATATCATTGTCCAAATGTTGTGAAATTTTGTCAAGTTTGGTCACAATTACTTGTTCTATAGATTTATCCATAAACATTTTAATCCTGGAGTTGCCCTTTAAATTAATTGTACAATAAAATCCAACAATTAAAGAAAATGCCAACCCTTTTAATGCTATGTAACCTCGTTCTCTGGCTATAACAAGTATTATTTAACTGCAAATTGTGACCCATGAATGTGTACATGAATCCCATGAAGGCTTGTTATCAATGGAGTGTGAAATTAAGTATAGTAGATGGCACTTACTTTCATTTCACTTTTTTTAAAGTGTGTGGTCTTTATTACAAATAGAATTGTGAAGAAATGTAAAATAACCTTGGAGATGGAATATCTTAACTTAAATGTTTTGTGTAGGCCTTGAAATGACAGAAAAACATCCTATTTGTTATATTGGTCACCAGTTTAAACAATGTTTTTCTCTTTTACTTTTCCTTACATTTGAAATTGTTTTCATAATAATGTTTGAAATCTTACTATAGTACATATAACATGGTTTGATAAACGATTACTTTATCTAGTTGGTTCACTTCAATATGGCATTATCTTTTATCTACATTTGATTTGAAATTTATTCTATAAGCAAGTATTGTTTTCTGTATTTTATCATATACTTTTTTCAAATACTTTGCCATGAGAATGAAAGTTACAGATTTGTCTGGAAAAAAAATCATGAAGCTCTTTTTTCATCTTTCATTATCCATTATTTTATTGTGGTAACACAGATCAGTATATGTGCTGCTACACAGGATAATTATCTCACATAGGCCTCGGAACCTACTGTATGCACTACAATAATTTAACAGCAAATGACTTGGGTAACAGTGCCTCAAATGTAGTGATAAAATTTGGTAAAATGTATTGAATTGATAGATTTTCTTCCATGTTTTACTTATTTACCTGTCTACTTTTATATAATCATAACAATTGTTTTCTCAAATACATGATGATTTTCACAAAATAATTGTTAAAATGAATGAAAATTTAGTGAGCTGGTAGCTCTTGAAACATGAGGAGGTGAACGCAAATCTACAGCTTTCAGTCTTGTAGTCTTAGATGATAACAGAAAAATGTTGAAACATATATTTTATCAATGAAGTTATAGTATATAAGAATATAAGAATATAATGGATATTCATTAAAATTAAATAATTCAATCAATTGTGTAATAATGGAAGGATTTTTAAAGATTTACTGAATAAATTCCTAGCTGTTATGTCCTTCCGTCCTATAGATTAATGATAGTATACACTTTTTTTTGTAAGAACACACTTATTAAGAACACGAGGCTGAAATCACTAAAAAATTAAGAACAAAATAAGAACAAATTGAGGCTGAGAAAAAATGTCAATGTATTTTTTTTTTATTTAAAAAAAACAAACATAATATCAATAACATACTGTACTATACTTGTATGTGGCTAAAGGATAAACTTTAAAAAAAAATGACTTGTACCATATATAATTAAAAAATGTAGGTTAGTCTACTACAGTACAATAGGCCTATATGTACAATATTAATTCACAAAAAAATTGAAAAAAACGGCGTAAAATAAGAACAAAATAAGAACAATTTGAGCCTCAAATTTTGAAAAAAATAAGAACATTGAGCCTGAGCAAAATTTTACTGGTTCTTAACAAAAAAAAGTGTAGTATGATACTAAAGTCACCAAATTTTGAAAATTGAAATTTGACTGACTGACCAGATAATGGTGGTTTAAAATAAAATCTTGAATGTATTATACAGTTCTTGTTGTACTATAGGCTACATTATTTTTTTATAAGAACATACTTTATAAGAACAATGAGGCTGAAATTCTATTATTGCTTAAAAATTAAGAATAAAATAAGAAAAACTAAGGCTATATTGAGTTGGTTTTTGTTTTATTAAAGGCAACTTAAAAATATCAAGAAATCTAATGGTTTATATATAAAAAAAAAAGAAAAATCTACAGGGCCTACATTACGGTGTCGTCCATTTCTGTGGAGTTGAAAACATTCAGCAGTAGTACTAAGGATGATGATGCTGCTGTTATTTCTATGCCTTGAGTTGACTTAAAATGAGTTTGTCTGTAGAGCCTCAAGGTGGGGTCTATGCTAATGAGTAAACTAGCAGGCATGGCCTTATTGAATTGTGAGTAGTGTTGATTGCTAATGGCAGATGGTGCCAAACATATCAACTGATGCTACTATTCCAAGGACATTCACTAAAATTGCAAGTTGATGAACATGAAGTTATCAAAAACTTTAAACAAACTTTAAAAGAATCAACCAAAAGGTCACAAAAATTGTCCAGATATTGAAGGCCAAAAAGAATCATGGAATATTACCAATACTAGCTTGTTCCATATTTGAGAAGGAAATAAAAAATAAATGGTAGATCACTTTCTTTTTGAATGTTCTAAATAAAAACCAACTAGAGACCTAATATTCTCGGACTTAGAAAGAAGAAACTATGAAACAATGAATTGGATGTTCACTGGCATAATTTAATAATGGAGCAAATTAATTTTAAAAAAAAAAATATTTTTAGATGACCTTTCAGATATTAAGTAAACACATTCAACAACCTTTGCTAAATATCTAAGCACCACCAATATTTGTAATACTTAAATTTATCCCCACTTTTTAACTTTGGATTCCAGATTATTTTAGTTTTTGATAAGCTCTATTTAAATTTGCATATTTTTCGGAAATCATAAAAAAAGTATTATCCAAACAAAATCAGTGATCCCATGGTCAAAAATGATTTAAATATGCCGATTACCTTGTAAAAATATACTGCGATATAGGGAAAATAATAATAAAAACTGTCCTTCCTCTGAAATTTATTCAGTTGTTGACGCTTAACTAGTACAATTTTTTTGGCCTTTAATAACGTTCATTAGTGAAGCAAATTTAAATTTAAAATAAATACAAAAATTGAAAGAATTTAATTAAATAAAAAAGCAAATTATGGATAATATCTGTAAAGAATTAAAAATAAGTTACAATATGTTGGTATCTGTGCTTGAGTTTAACAAAGGCACCATTTTTCTCTAGTTCCCTTTTAATTGGCCTTGGTGCCTTAAAATACTTTGGCCCCTGCTCCTTATTTTTAGTAAACATGAGGATACAGTTTACAAAATTGGCTCTGGCACCCTGTTTTGATAGTTGATCCATCAAAATTCGGCCAAATATGGCCAAAATCTGGCCAAATATGACTTCTTCCCTGAAATTTGAGGCCTGTCAGATACCATCTTTATTGCTATTTCAACAAAAGGCAAAAATGAAATTGTGTTGATTGATCCAATCCAATGCAATAGCCTATATCAAACAGGCATAAGATATTATAATGTTTACCAAATTTGTTAAAAAATTCCAACAAACTGAAATTTTGTGGACAAAATTGATTTAAAAAATTCCAAAATTAAAACTTAAGAAACTATCAATAGTTTTGGTTTAAAATTTAGAGAACTTGTTACTATTAATTGATGAACTAATCTAAATAATTGCTACTAAGATATGAAAATTTAGATAATGATTGTAAGTTTACATTTTGCTAAGTAAATCAAATCATGAGACAATAAATTTTAAAATGGAACTACATCAAAAAACAATATACAGTTAATCTTGCCTAAGTTGAATTCAAATTGACATTAAAAAACAATTCGTTATAGAGATGGTCATTTAATGGAAAACACACCAAAATGGTATGAAAAATAAATTTGACTTAGAAATAATTTGACTTAGGCAAAGTCGACTTATGCCAAATAAGAAAATATACTTGTTAAGCGTCACCGCCTGCTCCTGAATTATCTGGTCGCCTCTGTTTTTTTTTTTACTTGAGGTGAATGTATGTTTTTGTAATCTAGGTTTTAAGTTAACTTGCTTGTTGATGAAATCTATACTTAAATTTGGTATTATTAATGTTATTTTGTTTGGAAATCATAAAAAAGGGTTATGGTCAACATAAAGCCATTGATCTAATGGCTAAAGATGATACAAATCTACGACAATGACCATAAAAAATATGCTGAAAAAAATTAATAAAAACTGGCCTTCCTCTAAAATGTATTCATGAGTTGACGCTTAACAAGGATATTTTTTAATTTGGCCTTAGGCAAGTTTAAATGTACATATATATTTTTTATATATTTTAATTTATATTATGTATTTATATCATGTTGTTTTGTCAATCTTAGTGATTGCAATGGCAGGTTCCATTGGGTCTCTGATATGTAATTTCTCAACCACACTTGTCATTTCTTTTGTAATGTTTATGTTTCAGTCAATAAACATTATTGAATTGAATTTTTGTTAGGCTTATTTCAGTTCAGTTTTATTCGATAAATTAAAAGAATTTTTAAAATTTAAAATAATTAAATAGGATTCCTTTGGCAAAATTATAAATTATAATGGGTAGATATGTAAGTTTATAATTGTTAATGTATTTTTAGAAAAGTTCTTTCTTAACATTATACTGTACAATGTTTTGTTGACAAGAAATATATCTCCATTTTTGGTCATAGCAGTATTTTAATGCTAGAATTTCAACAGTAGGCAGTACTTGCATACAATAGAAATAATATATATTTTGTATTTAGGGGTTTTTGCAATTTGTGAAAATTAGTAATATAACCAAACTAAACAAGATAAATCTATTTCTGAAGTTGCCCAGAGAGGCCAATCATAACTTATAAGTAACACAAACAAAATTGAACTGAGCAAGCAATGATTTCATAATAGTGAGGCTAAAAATGTGTACAGACTGCTTTACTGGCCTAAGCTGCCACCCAAGATTATATTCTTAGCTGGTAGGGAAAACTTGGTGGGTGGTCCAAATACTTGGCATGCTCTAGATATGCATGGGATCCAGCCAAATTTCACTGCATCACTCAGAACGAACTTCCTGATTGGTTGACAGCTCTCAAGTTATGTAGGTGTTACTTGATTGGCCAGTTCTAAATAACTGCAGGCAATCTATAGAATTGAAAACCAAGCCAGAAGTACAGAATCTTAAGGAATATTTTTAGCATTACAGTATATAGGTTCTTACATAGAATACTACTAGTAATCATATATTATATAAATTCTGTAGGGTTCACTAGTTCAGAATCTTTGGTCTTAATAGTTAGCTAAATTGATTTATCGATAATCATGTTAAAGGCGATATATATATCCAACTGGCCATATGTTAAGCTTTCTCTCCGATCCTCGACCTGCATGGTGCTGCGTTGACTGTTTTTCTTCGCATCTAGAGTTGCTATGATTTCCTATTGGCAACAGCAGCTGTAGCAATATCATCTAGTCTCCCACTATTTTTGTTGTACTTTTGCGCCCAAAATAATCTGAAGTTCAACCATGTTAGGAAAATTTTTACCGAGTCACACTTATGTAAGAAAGCAGTAAAATTGTAATGAATATAATTACAGTATTCTGTTAATTGACCAGTGAGTGAGCAAAATAGAGTCAGATAATAGAATTATTAGGAATGGAAAATCAACATTTTGTTCCACAAAAGGCAAAAACATGTTTCTCATATTGGTGGTTTCTTTTGCATTTAATAATACTTCATGTACACGTTTGTTTTATAAGAACCAGGTTCAGTGTTCTTATTTTTTTGCCTATTTCAGGCTCAATATGTTCTTATTTTGTTCTTATTTTACATACTTTTCAAAGATAAAAATTACTACAGTTAAAGTACAGTAGGCCTATACTCTATGTCTATATGTGAACTGCTGTTTCAAAAGGGAAATCATGTTTTTCATTTGGCAAAAAACGTGTACAGTACTGGATATTTTGTGTGTTCCCTGGTGGAACGTTTGTTTTTTACATTAATCTAACGACATTAATAGAGTAATCTAACAACATTAATGGACTAGATATTGAATTGATCTTTTGAAAACAGTATGTGATGAGCTTGAATATTTTTTTTTACAATACATTCCCTTTATTAAAAACAAAACATCATTCAGCCTGAGTTTGCTCTTCTTTTGTTCCTAATTTGAGTTTTTTAAACATTTTTTTGTTCTTATAAGTTCCTATGGATTTAAACTTTCACACAATTTACTATGAGTAAATTATTTGGAAATGAAGTATAAAGATGGAAAGTTTTTCTCACATTTTGTGGAATGCAGTGTATACTATGTATATTTTATCTTGTTTGTTTAGATTGTATATTGGCCTATATGTTTGTTATATGTCTGTTACACATTGCATATACAATCCTAGGCACTATCATAAATAATTGGAAGTTGTTGAGACTTCTTTGAAAGTCTGTTTATGTTCATAGGGTGTTGGTATAAATATTTGGAAGCTAGCTTACTCATAAGGTGAAGGTGGAGTTTTTTAGATCTACCCAGGTGGTATTGACCCAGGGAAAACATAGATGCTTGTAATTAACCTGGTTTTAATCATATCATAAATGAAGGCTTTCATGATCAAAATCATAACTATTTTTTGGCACAAATATAAACTTCTATTGAAAATGCTACATATAGTATTTACTTATTCTCATTTTTTCTTGCTTAATAAACAATTTTACAACCCCAAATGTGCCTATTGCGACTAAAAACTGTTGCTGAAACTTTGTTTCTAAAGAGTATAAAAAATTAGACAACGTAAACTTGTTTGAAAATTAAAAAATAAATTAGGCCATGTAAAAAAAATTGGTTAGCATCCTTTTCTTTAAATTTTGCATGTAGAGAAGTAGATTTTTTTTTGTCGCGCCAAAAAGTAAGGGGTGTGGAACACTAAAATACATTGTACCCAGTCCCAAAATTAACCTTTGGAAACTTCAGAACTCCCCAAGCACTAGATCTAATATAACAAAATTAGTTTATCATTCCTCTTTCATCACTTTACATGGTCGTAGCCATATTGTTTATGAATTGCAAGTTTCAGTTGACAATAGGGGGTGCGAACAAACGGTTCCCAATTTGATAAATACAAAACAAATTCACATGAATAAACACACATCGTCGTGTTAGGTTTTCTGATGTCGGGAGGGGATGCTAACCATTTTTTTTTTTACATGGTCTTTGTATTAGCCTAGTAGTATTTTATTATTTACTATACAACTCAAAATTTAATAAATATTACAAATGGTAAGGAAGATATTTTTGTTGTTTCCTTTTTACAGATCAAAACAGGGGAACTTTTGAAAAGAACTGGAGTCTGTGTATTCATGACATCATTTAACAACATGGGTGCCTTTCTTCTTGCGGCCATAATTCCAATACCTGCTTTGCGATCTCTTTGTATTCAAGTAAGTTGGTTTGGTATCAGTTAAGAAATATATAGGTTTAATCAAACAATATTGTTAAAATTGGTTTATGTAATGACTTTAGACAATAAGCTAATTTATGATCATTCCACTTTATATTTGAGGCACCATGTTCATTTTCACATGAATGTATAATTTGGGCCTACTTAAAATTCAAAACGTACTTTCTAAAGCTGAATTTACACTAGGTGAATTAATTGTGCAAAGCATACACATGCAACTTGCACATGTATGGTTGGGTTTTTGCATCAGTTTTAGTAACTCACTCTAGTAGCTTGATAAAGTTTGTTGTGGCAAAAAAAGTGACTACTGTATCACCAGTTTCCACTTTTTGTGGAGGATTGCGACGAAAAATGCACCATCCAATCAAATCAATGTGAAATTATATGCCATACTGTCTTCATTTCTTAATGTCCAAACCCGGTGTGGTAAATATTAACAAAACCTCACACTGACTAGTAAATTTTAACATTTTCATTTCCTCAACCCCTTCAATTTCTTTTCTTCTTTTTTCCTCATCTTCCCTGATCGATGTTTTGTGTAACCTTTACAATTTAGTATAGGCCTTTTCATATTTTACAGGCCACATAATCCTACAAACTATTGTGATAACTTGAGATCCTCTTCATCTATACCCAGAACCTTGTGAGCCTATGGCATTTATTTCATCTTTTTGGTATACAGTAGCATCATCTACAACATCTTTCATTAAACGGTCTTATATTTTTGGAATTATTTGTTTGCTGAAAAAAAATGCCTAGTATAAACTGAATACACAATTGCGCAAATTCATTCACAGTAAAAAATTTCTTTGCGCAAATTATTTCACCTAGTATAAAATCAACTTTTTTTACAACTAACTACGCAAATTTCTATCATTGTGCCCTTGGTGTTAATGCTGATTCATTCAGGGCATCAAGCTGCTTAGGGTCACAACCTTGCCTAGTAAATGAACATTGGTAGGATAACATTGTAATTCATATCATTCTTGTTACAACATTCTTCCCTAAGAATGTCTTCAATTTATTTCCATAATTATATAAATTACATTTCTGTTTGACATTTCTTAACATTCTAACAAATCCCTGGAATTGATTAAAATAATAAAATGAAATATGTAATGGATATTAATATATTTTGCTTGTGATGGATATACTGTAGTATTTGGTATCTATAGAACAATTATTCTATTGTTACATCACAAACAATAGATGGCACTCTTTGTTGCTAGTAGTAATGGAAAATGCGTTTAACTGATAGTTGCTGGCTGATGCAAAGAAGCGATTTCGAAAAAATTCTGATCGTAAATGCATATTTTTGTGTGTTTGAAATTGCCATTTTGAATTGTCGTTTATATCAAAAGGAGCATGAATGCAACAGTATTTTGAACTAAATGCAGATCAAAACGCTGATTTTGGCCCAAAAAATGTGAGCTGTAACGTAAAATATGTTGAGTCTTTAGCATGATGCGCTATATGATAATTGCACATTATTATTATTATTATTATTATTATTATTATTATTATTATTATTATTATTATTATTGTTGTTGTTACTGTTATTGTTATCATTATTGTTATTATTATTATCATTATTATTATTATTATTAATTAAAACCTTTATCTTTTCTTTCAGTTTGCAATTATAGTGATTTTCAACTTTTTATCAGTAATCCTCATCTTCCCTGCAATATTAGCGGTAGATTTAGATAGAAGAGATAAAAAACGGATAGATATTCTTTGCTGTCTCACAAGGTAACGTCATTAAATTTTGCTGGGTACGATAAAACATCAAATGTTATCAATATATCTCATTTGTACCTATGTTTACCAAGGAGGTTTATACCTCTTTGGTTTAACATTCTATTTATATGCCAATTTATTAGTGAAGTACACAATTCAAAATTATGCAAATTATATACATATACATTTTAATTGGTACAAATATATGCTGTGCCTTGTCTAAAATTTTAGCAGTTTGTGCCAGTTCATATTTATTATAATTAATGAGTTATAGTCTCAGTGTAATATGCAAAGACACTATGACCTACTGGCCAGCAAACTCATACTACTAAATGGGAGCCAACTCATAGATACCGTTCAAGAAGGCGTCCACAAAAATATGTGGATATCTTGAAACCGGATTCCTAAACAGAAAGTACAGTGGATCTGGCTCGTTGTATGGAGAATCATGATGACTGGTGTGACCATTAGAAGGCTCATCTAACGTCAACATAGATGAATAAGAATTTATTAATTGGTCCTTCAAATTAATCAAAATATAATAAGTTTAACATTGATCAGTGTTTAATTTTTACCATCAAAATAGAATTGCTGATACCTTTACTAAATTAAAAAAAAAAAATTAATTTTTGTACTTGTTTCTTCTCAGTTCAAGTGCAAATAGGGTGATAACTATCCAACCCGCGCCATTAACAGATAGCCCTGATCTGAACCGAAACAGACGCAATCAGCAAAATCCAATGGAAACGCACATCACGCTCCAGTCGACCGTGGAGACAGTCACTCACGTTGGTGATGATATTTCTGACCACTGTGTCACGGTCGTTCAGCCATCCACCACTATGACATGTACAACGACACCAGATGCCCGTGATTGTTCAAATATGCAAACTGGTGTGCGTTCTTCATCCACAAGGACGTTATTGAGACAGGACTCTGTAAATGAACATGTTGCTTGCTGGAGAGATAATAGAAAGAGATTCAAATGTTGGCAGTGGTCATTTTCTGGATTCGTAAAGAAATACTATGCACCATTTCTAATGAATAAAGTTGTAAAGGTATGTATAATGATGATCAGTGTTTTAACCATTGTAGTGTTATTTTAACGGCTAGATTGCGAATTTCCACACAATACATAATCCCAAAGTGCAGTTCCATGTAAGCCCCTACTATTCCGGAATCTAACCAATCAGATCGTGTTACATTCCAACGCTGTTGCCATCATCATCACCCCCAGTCTTTGACAGAAGTTTTAAATTTATCAATAAATGAAAGTAAATTTAATCCAAATATAAAGACATTAAAAACATAAAATATATGCGACATGTAAATAATTTTGTATCACAATGAAGAATGTTAAAAAATACAATAATTGTAAACATCTATTATTATTTAAGAAAGTATAATGCATACACCAAGCAATGAGATACATGTCATCGTGAAAGGATGAATTATGTCATCATCAGGAATGGTGATATTATTTAACTTACATGTTTGTGATGAAGGCTGACGAAATCAAAATAGTAGGCGCCTACATGACTCTGCAATTCTACAGTGTTAAGTTCATCATCTAGCCGTAAATAAGAAATTGTGCTTTTAACCAATTTTCTTGGTATTTCATCAATAGAGCTGTAGCTTGGTTGTTAAGACATTCGGCTTTCAAATCCAGGGTCCTCGTTTCGAGACCTGTCCTTCCAGACATTATTCAACTATCTGAATTGAGACTTAGATGACTTTTACTGCTGTTGAGTATTGAATAAATAAAATAAACAAACAAATAAATCCATTAGAAAAAAGAAAGTGCTATTCAAAAACAACAAATGAACCAGTATAATTTTTTTGATATCCCAACAATAGAAAATTATACAGATAGAATTTTGCAATATGTTGGTGGTTAGGATATTCGAATGTGTTGCTAATGTGTTGTCTTTCTCACAAACAATAGCCAAGTACAGTACATGCCTCATAAGTTTCTCTACAATAATCATAATTTGTTTACTACAATGAGAAACAATAAATGAATATTTATGTTTGTTCCAATAGGCTTTTGTAATATTAATATTTGCTGCTGGGCTTGGCATCAGTGTCTATGGAGTTTTGCAAGTTGAAGACGGACTTGACCTAACAGATGTCGTCCCTAGTGAAACTAGAGAACAAGATTTTCTCCAGTCTCGACTGAAATACTTTAGTTACTATGATATGTATGCCATAACGAAGGGTGATTTTGACTACCCGAACAATCAAAAGTTGCTCTCAGATTATCATCAAGAGTTTCGGAATATCCCGGAAGTAATTAAAAATGCAGATGGATCTTTGCCTAAATTCTGGTTGGATTATTTTAGAGAATGGTTACTCGGTAAGTAATAAAATATTATTGGTAATGGTATGACACTAGGAGGAATTACTATTTTTCAAATATTTGATACTTGCCATCTTTATTGGAAGAGCCATATATGAATACAAAATTTATTGCAAGATATGCTCAAACAATTGAAGAATTATCAACGCTTCAACCAGGTCTCTGTCGGCTAACCGATGGCAGTCACTGTGTTTGCATTGAACCATGGAGATTCGTTGGTCCTCAGTTTGAATAAACCACCACTGTCCTTGTGTTGCAGCTGGAAGGTCGAAATACAAGTTAAATAGTACACCATCCTCAGGATGGGATGTTAACCTGTAGGTTTGTGTGCAACATGGCTGATGTATATGTTAAAGAATTCATTACACACTTCATAAAATAGTAAGAGATTGTCTCCCAATGTACTGCCAGGGCTCGAATTTAACCAAGGCACCAAGGCCCTCTCATTTGGCCTCAGTGCCTTAAAAAATTGACCATCATCAAGGCCACTTTGGCCTTGGTGCCCCTTATTTGAAGTAATACATAAGGATACAATTTGTACAAATTTGGCCTCAGGTGCTCAGTTGTACCCCTTAAAGTCATGCCAAAAATGGCCTTGCCCATACAAAGCCCAAATTCAAGGCCTGTACTGCCCAGGACAATACTGGGAATAAGTTCAATTTAGACTTGTGGGCTTCCATAGTCCCATCTTCTTATGGCAGCTGTTTTTCAATTACTGATGCTGGGAGGTGGCATATAATTTTGTGGAGGTACTCTAGTTACTTTGTGCACACCTTCTTTGGTGACTGTGCAGACCACACCTTGACCGGTATAAATTTAAAGATGTATTGTCACTTGAAAATGACCAAAAACTCAATGACATTAATTTTGACATTGACTTGCTCATAAT
>JAOTQE010117673.1:0-12795 GCA_025631205.1 Nesometra sesokonis
TTAACTTTTTTATAACGATCCAAAACGCCGTTTCAAAACGGCGATTTTGGATTAACGATCGACAGGAAAAGAGGCTTTAATGTCCTGCAGCCTGAAACAGGTGCTACACTCTTCTGTCCATGACAAGGGATATATAGACCAGTACACCGAGGTAACCCCCCCTTCCCCATACTCACTTAAAAGATGCACTGGGTTCTGTTAAATGTACATGAACCATTGTATACATTGGGCCTACGGTTTATACTGTAGTCCTTATCCGAGAAGGCTCGTTCCACCACCAGAACCAGGTGTGAGTGAGCCTCGAACCCATCCAGTTGTTTTATCTATGGTTCACTGCTTGGCCATACCACACACGTTTTGCCAACCATGGAAAGCAAAGGATTTAGGCATCTATTAGGTGATGTTGTCTGCCAACTGTTTCCTGTCTACCTGTCTCTTTTGCTACAATGGTTGATAACTAGAAGAATGGTAATAGATAGCAAATTGGTTCTAGTGACACGGCCATATCATTACAGGTTCAGAAAATGATCAGAATGTCTTCAAATGGGCCTAGTTCTTGTCTGGTTGTGTTTTGCACTGTAACATTGAAAATGCAATCTGAATGTAATGCTTAGGATATCCGTGTCTTATATCATTTCAAACAACTGGATTCTTCATTGCAGTTCACACAGTCACATGCATACAAAAAAATTGAAAGTTCCAATGTATAAAAAACTCAAATTTTGATCCTCATGCAGATGCTTTTGTATCTCCAATTAATTTTTAGTTTAGCGGCAGCTACCAATATGCTGCTCTCGCATCTTTTAAATCTTGAGTTTATAAAGAGTTTTATGTTATTATTTTGCAGAGGAAAGAACACATTTGCTCTGCCAACTAACCTGCTTATTGAGGATAACTCGGCCGGTAGAGGAGATGTAGAAACAAGTCGATGTGAAGATATACACTTCATCGAATACAGCTCCCAGCAGTGGTTCTATGGGCTCACTGAGCCTACTACAGTTAACCAACAGGTTCGAATCATTCATTTCTTTTTAACTTTATTTTTCTGGATATCATGTTTGTAAGCCTTTTCAAGGTGTATTCTATGTACTTCGGCTTACCACAGGGGTCATCTTGAATATGCTTAAAACATTTTATAATACTTGGGATCAACAAATTTCTTTGTAAGCTCTACCATGCAAAATGCGTCTTAAGAGAACAGCAGCTTGGCATAGTAGTTTCTTTAAACACACAAAACATTTTAGCACTGAATTTAATGGTACATCAGATATTGGTGGTAATAAAGTACATTAATTAACACCAATGATTACACTCTTAACAAGGGATAGATTATCAAGATTTTGAAAGTATCCTTGTTAGAGCTAGGGAGGGGGTTAAACAGAGTATGTTTTGCTCTTTTCATAAATTTTTATTTTTTATACACAAAGAAGTATGTTAGTATTATTTAGGAATATATTGGTATACTGACATAATATGATAATTTTCATTTATGCAGGTTCTGTCTGTTGGAATGAGGGGGCGTGAGGATGATTTCAGCAACCTATTAGATCCTGTAAAATACCGTGTATACACTCAAGATGCCCGTGTTACACCTCTCGGAGCTGAGTGCGTCATTTTCAATGGACCTTCAGAACGATGGTTGTCTACCTTCTGTGAAGCTAAGGTAAGAATAAAATAAATCTCTTTAATTTATTATTTTGATATTTTATTTTTTATTAAAGCATTTAATTATTTCAAAGATTAAAGTGGTTTTAAAGTGTGCCATGTCATACATTGTCAAGATCCTATGTCAGAAACCACAGTATGATGTCTGATATGATTGTATAACTTGTTTGTTGATTAAGAAAATAGATTTTTTTTCAAAATAAAATAGTGCGTAAAATTACTTTAATAGTTTCATTGTTCCTTTCACGAATAGCTTCTTCAAAGGAATTATGATCTGTCACTAAACAGACTGGCCTCTAGAGGGCAGTTCCTGTTTAATAACCAGGTTACTTGTTTACATGTGTGCCTCAAAGTCTGAAGTCAGGATATGAAAATGTCATAAATTTTAGGCTCCAAGGGAGATTGAGGCAAAGCAAAAACTATGCTTATAAGCCCCTCTTAATGGTAAAATCATATTGTACAAACGGTGTGAATTTCAGTGGGTGGTCATTCCATGCTTTGTCAAGCCTACTCTTAAATAAATTAAACAGTAATAGCCGAAACAACAGAATCAGACAAACTATTCCAGTTAATTTTGGTCGTAGGTTAAGATAAATTATTTGTTTGACTCTTCTTTATTTAAATGGTTTGATATTAATATCCACAGAAGGTGGAGACAGGATATGTAGAATGCGAATGCGACCATTTATCAGAGTTTGCTGTCTTAGCCGACACAGATGACCTTGTTGGGTATAACGTCTACATTTATATCTCGTGCTTCATCACAATCATCTGCCTCCTGATGGCGCTGTTGGCGCATCATGTTTGCTCAGTTCACACAATGTTTGCCGCTAAGTTACTCATGCATCTTATCTTTGCTGTCATGGCAACAGAGGTTAGCTTTATTCAAAGTTGTGATTATGATAATGTTAAATAATTAGAATTCCATCAATTTTTAAATGTATATCATGTGGCCCAAAAAACATCACTAAATTCAAACCTCTCTTACTCCCATATGCAATAAACTAGCTTCTTGAAAATCTGCACACATACGCAGTTGGGTATTGCCTATAAATTGGCAAAGTTTAATGGTCTTTGGTCAAACCGTCTCGTCACAGTGACAATTTTAAAAACGCATGTCGAAAATTGACGTACCGGAATGAAAGAAGGTTTAACTTCCTTTACTAATCACACCAAATGCTTGTGTCCTTCATCCTGATCATAAACTGTGCAATGTCTCTTTTTACATGAAGAAATGTAGTGCCTAAACTCATCCCGAGATTTTCCCCAGCCCCTGGGTATTTTTTACTTCAGTTTATCTATATATTTTTTGTACAGTACACATAATTGTGGACTGGCTAAGACCTCTGCAGTCAGGGGGATATTTCGGCACTGTGCCATAAGAGACACCTACCATCTGGCGTATCATTTTTTGACTTCAAATTTTATTTTTTTCACTGTGACAAAAGTACCAAAAGCAAAACATTGTCATTTTCAGCATTAAAAGACAAAGACATGATGGTCATATTGCCAAAATTTCAGCCTTGTGCCTGTAGAAACACCAGAGCTAGTGAAGTTTGAAATAAGTGACGTTTTTTTGGGCCACCCGACATACTTCAGAGATTCAGTTAACAGTAATATAATGGAGTGTAGCTTAGCTTGGTGGTTAACATGCTCATCTTCCAGCCCGAGATCTGGGGTTCAAATCCTAACTGGTTTTCTAAAAAATTAATTAACTCCACTCACTATATTTCACTATTAATTTATGTGGGTATGTTTGCCTTGTGCCATAAAGCCTGTTTTCCTGTCGATCATTATTCCAATTCCAGCGATTTTAAATGGCAATTTTACTCATATAAAAAGTTTAATAATTAATGATAGATTTCAAGTCATGCTGTACCCGTAAATTTCTGCTATTTACTGTGCTGTGCGCAATGAAATTTGTATACCTTTCCAATGGATTAAAATTGCCATAAACAAAATTTGATGGCTGACTACAATTTTTATACAGGTATATTAGCATATTTTTCACTTAATAGTTATTTCAAATCTTTAATCTTCCTTGTTATCCTTAGACTGTATTTGTATCTTCTGCTTACAAAAGTAATGATGTGTCATTAAAATTATTCTAAAAGTACATTAACAAATTAAACATTTTAGCATGATTTTTTTTTTAGATTTTAATGATTGTGTGTTCCATTCATTCTTCATATTGTTTTCAGATTGTGTTTGTTATATCTGCATACATCAGTAATGACGTGTCATCGAAATCGTGTTCAGTATTGGGAACAATTTTGCATTACTTCTTCCTTGCTCAGTTTATATGGATGCTTGTGCAGGTATGAAAGAATATCAAGTTTATTTTGTAGATATTAGAGATATTTTTAAGTCTGTTAATTTGGTAAAAACACAAAATTTAAAGGTGGGACCTTTTTCGATTTTTGATAGCACCACCTGTAAAATCTAAGTGTCTTTCAAACCTGCTACAAGAAACCGCATACTGTATTTTACCCAAAATTAGGATTGAGTATTCTGCCAAAGTATAAAATTTATGTAGGCCTAGATAATGTTTGTGATGATTGTAATTGAAGAAACAATCTTCATTCTGTTTTTAAGGGCACAATTTAACATGCTAGTGGAAAATGTAACATTTACAAAATGCTTTAGTCCCATTCCTACTTAGACAAATCTGGTTGCGAATATTTGTGAATTGAGTTCTAAAGTACTCGTAAAGCGCTCACACACGAATCATAATATTAGTGACGATCGTAAAATTATTGGTAATGATTCATAAATTGATTGGGGATACATGTTGGTATTTACAAAATTTCGAAAATTGTTAACACACTTATTAGATTTAGTAAACCGTCATAAAGCCATTGAATGTTAAATGTTCGTATATAGTTTACGGTCATTTGCTAATACATATGAACAAGTTACAATTCTAAACTTGTTAAAAGTCGCAATTGTAAATCAATCGTAAAGATTTCGAAAACATTTGTCATACTTTGTACATAATTGTATATAGCCGGATATGTATGCAAATAAATTGTAAAAAAAGTTCATATTCGCTCTTTACATGTCACAAATCCGTAAGTGTCGTTTAACTGTCGCAAGACATTTGTAAAAGCGTTGTATACATTCATTTCACTGTCATTTGTATTCATATCTAGTCAGAAAACAGTCATAATTTTGTGGATAATTGGTGTCGTGTTACACGAAAAATTATGAACTTGATTTTGTAAATTATCGTAGTGAGATTAGTCTAAGTGGGAATGGGGCTTTATTCTGTACATTCTGTACATGGCATCATATTTTACAGCATTTATATATTAAATGTTTATCCATTTTATTTCAGTCGATAAATTTATGGAAGATTCTTGTTCTGAATGATGAGCATACTGATCGATTCTACATTTTGTTTTTTGTTCTGGGATGGGGTAAGTTACATAAATATGGTACAGAAAGGCTCATAAGTCAACATTAATTAAAACATTCTAAATTTACTATATGAAGCTAGTCAGTGCAAAACTACTAAGGCGTCGCACAGGAAGTTATTGTGAAATAAGAAAATAAACAACAGAAAATATAAACAAATACGAAAGACGTGTGTATATTTTGTTCAGTAACTTCAGGTATAGATGTCCGATTTTGGTAATTGACCCTTCATTTTAAAGCTTGCGAAAAGTGTAATATGGTTTTTACAATAAGTCAATTTTTAATTTTCCTACTACTTGGTGGTTTTGCCTTGTCATGCCTCATTGTATTCACATTTATAAATATAATATTTTATTACTTCCAAATATTAAAAAAATGCAAAATAATAACAGACTTTTTTTGGGTGAAACTTAAAAAGTAAAAATTATGAATCTGCATTAACTTTGCTGATGTGAAAAGTCTGAATCTAGTAATCAACCATTGAGCAATGTGTGTGTGCGTGTTGTGTTCAAAATGGCGCTTACCGTGTGAAGAAAATAGCCTGGGTGGACAACTGCATGGATACGATCTACAGCCTATTACCTTAGCAACGAGTTATCATCAAAGAAATCTTCTAGACCTAGCCTAAATAATTTGATAATTATTAGATTTTTCCTTTTCAAGAATAAAACAAAAAACTATGCAGGAAACTATTTTGGAAATAATAAACAGGTAATTTTCTAGAGAAATTAATTTTTGCGTGGATTTTGGAAAGAATTCCCCTTTAGGTAATTAGTAATCTACTTTACATATTTTATATGATATTAATCGATCAATAAATAGAAACATTTATTGACCAAATCAAACATTACAAAACATGTTTGGTCGAGAAATTACATAGAGACCCAATTTATTTATATATGATATTATTTTATATGATATTATTTGGAATTGGTCTTTTCTATTGATTTGTAATTAAAATATCCTGAAATAAAAATTAAGAGGATTGAATTTAAAAGGTAATAAAATTACTGTTTGAATATTTGTTTTTCTGTTGTAGGTACGCCAGCTGTTGTAGTGGTCGCTTACATCATTATAACCTACTCCATCTTTGAATGGCCATTCCATCAAGATAGCTTACTCATCAATCTAACCAACCCAGAGGTTATATATGGAGATGTGCATGGTAATGGTGATATGTAAGTGCTGATAACTTTTATTTATTTTAGATTTATGAAACTGGAGTTTCTTATGGCTTATGAAGGTCTAATTTTAAATGGGTGCTGGCTTTAAAGTGAAGTAGGAGATTAGTCTAACGCACAGTCTGCTTGGCTGAATTGTGCACAGCTGTGGGTGACCTCAATAAACAGTTTTCTTCTCTCCTGAAGCCTAGGCACTATTGAGAACAATTGCTGTAATGCATGGTGCTTTCCTCGCATTGTGCATAAAACTTTTGGTGAAAATACTTCCTTGAATTGCATTGAGCAAAATACCTATCCTTTTTGTTAGCTGATCCGCTACATAGCGGAATCAGCTATTGTTTCTGTACGAAATCAACATCTTCTTCATCTTTTTAACTATTCTTATTTCTTTCTGTCAAAATTTGTGAACACGTTTTCTCAAAATTGACAGAAGCTATTAACATCAAAATTTCAGATAACTTAGGTCTTGGTCCAGAATAGATACACTAACAAATTCAATGGGACTAGTGACGCGTTTTTAAATCGACCATAACTTTTCAACCAATTAACATTTCTACATCATATTTGGTGAGCATAAACCTCATGTCAACCTTGAAGTTTCTGTGTCATATTTTCTCGCGCGCGAGTTGTTACGCGCACGTACGCGCGCGTACAAATTTTAAAAAGGCTCAAAATTAAATTTTAATTACCTTAGAGCACGTTTCAGACCATTTGCAACATTTAACATTTTGACCTAAATTTTACGTGCGCGTGCGCATGTAACACGCACAGATGACATAAATCGCGTATTTTTTAACATTTCGGATTTTTGACAATGTATTGATGAATAATTAAGAGTTTCAAAAACTTTAGAGACAATGACAATGACTTACGTGCGCATCAAACTTGCGAAGCTTACGCGCAATTTTTCCAAAACACAGTAAAATTATGCTAAAAATATGCATGTTTTTAAACAGTTATAGCTACTAAACGGCACGGGCACTCTCAATTTTTATTTCATATTTGGAAAGCATATGACATGTAGATATGATATGATGGGTCGTTGAGGGTAACATGACATGATGACATCATCAATTTTTAACATTTTGAAAAAAAATTACTTAAAAAACAATTTTTTTAAACTATTGTAGTTTAATTTAAGGTTATCTCGGTAATTGGTCGTCGATTTTCCTCGAAATTTTGATATTTTAGAGTTGAGATATATCTCTTAGATTTCCTTTTCTTTTAATTTAAATTTGACTACGCTAAAATGGTTAAATTGTGACGTCATCTACACGCAAAAATTTTGCTTGTACCCTATTACGTAATCAACCATATCTTCATAACAAATTGTCATTTGTCAATCATAATTAGAGACAATAAACTTCAAGTCCATGTGCATATTTAGGTCCCCTAACATCCAGTGTGCGCGAATTGGTGTGCGTGTACGCCAGCGTTAAACTTTTCTAATGAAAAAGAGAAATTTTAATTTCAAATGGAAAATCTTTGAGGCCAAAATTCGGCTCTTTGGTTCTGTGTTTGAATATTTATGGATATGATATTCCAAAAGAACATTTATCGTAGATATGATTCCATGTATAGCAAATGCAAATATGTCATTGTGACGTCGCCATATTTGCATTTTAATTTAACATAGTAAAAATTTAATGACATTTTATCATATTAATTTTCGGCATATCGGCGTTATTATTCGTCGAATTTCATTTAAATTTCAGTATGTTATAGCGGAAACAATTCTATTTCTTGAAAGTACAATTCTTTTCCATTCAGTTTGCATTTTGACTACGTCATTATAGTGCAAACGTGAATTTAACTTAAAGCAACTGCGGATCAGCTAACTCGTCAAAGTGACGAGTTCAAATCTAGTTAATTTTGGTTATTTATGGAACTTAGCTTACTGTGTGTGCCAAAGCTCAGCAAACTACTCGCTAACTGCTGTAACTGTGCACACACCCATCAAATGACATGAACTGAAGTGCATTGATCCCATTACTTTCACCAATTAGATTGTTTAAAGCATGTACATGTACAAAGGATATCCTATGTTCATAAGCATTTTGCTTGTAGTTTTATGGCGAAAATATGATAAAAATATGATAAAATAATAATAATATGATAAATATGATGAAAATAAGAGTCACACATGAGCATTTGCTCAGCAATATTGTGCCTGGCTTAATGTGGTGATTAACAAATAGGTGTGTCTGCAGTTTGTTACTCTATGCGCTCCTTTCCATAAATGCGTATAACATCCTTTGTGGTGTTACTGACAATTTTGATATGTCATTTTCTAAATTATTATTTCATCTATAGCTGTTTTATGCCGAACGTGAATGCAATGCTGGCAAGTGTTGCTGGTCCGGTAGTAATTTGCATAATGGCTGTCGTAACGATATTCATTCAAGCGTATCTTGTGAAACCTCAGTGGAAGCGTTATGATGATGTTTACATGGGAAGCTATAATACAACTGGTTAGTATTTTTCTTACACAGTACCTAAGTATTGACACAAAGGGTAACACCACATTCGAATAAATAGTTTTATATGCAGGGTCTCTACTTGTTTAAGATATTATCTAATTTTGTCAATATTAAGACATTAATTTTATGTTCATATATAACAGTATTTTTCCAAGGTTGAGCTTTAGATATTAACACTTCCAAATTATGATTTGTTTTTTCATAGTTTTTAAATTACTTTTAATTATCAGGACATGACATGGAAAAAAAAACAGGCTGTTATAATATTTACATCATATTTCATGAATTTGAATTTGAATTTATTTTTTAAAGAGGACAATGTAGGTACACAATTGACATTGCACCAAAAGTAGCTGAAAACTACAAAAAACATGATACACAAAAAACAGATAATAAATATTGAAATTTAGGGCATTGCCCGCAACCATCAGCACCTAGAGACCATACTCTCTTATTTAAGGAAAAGGGAATGACTGTTTGACCAAATCATACTTTAATTGAAACTATAAATCAATTTACGAAAGAACACGCACAGTCCAGGTCATGGCATGACAGCAGTCATACGCATGCAAGAAACTGACACAATTCATTTACACATAACGTTTACAAAAATACAATGCGTATTGAATTATACAGTATTAAATTATTAATTTGATATTTTAACCATGTTACAAAGATATTTACAAAATTGTATTACTGTAGTTTGCATTATTTTATTGTTTTTACATTAGTTATTACAAAAATAGGTTTCACAACTGTATTAAATGTTGTACTTGGTCCCAATCAGAAGAATAGGTCTCCAATATTATCGGTTGGCCTTATTACCACCGTTTTATTGCAAGACATTGCATTAAAATAACAGGTTATACATAGATACCTATTGTCATTAAACGTATATACATTTATCGAAAAATATGTAAATTATTTTAATAAATTTTAGCAAGTCCAGGTGGCCATGTATCGGAATCAATTGCTAAGACACCTGTGAGGTGTAAAACCAGTAAGTCAGTCATTGATCCAAATCCAACTTCAT
The DNA here is from genome assembly GCA_025631205.1 of Nesometra sesokonis. Classification (NCBI taxonomy): domain Eukaryota; kingdom Metazoa; phylum Echinodermata; class Crinoidea; order Comatulida; family Antedonidae; genus Nesometra; species Nesometra sesokonis. Next base: position 9,777 of record JAOTQE010117673.1, read on the forward strand.
ACCTCTTCTATTCCACCCAACCCCTACTGGATTAAATAAAGGGTATTTCATTGTACGGCTGGGCTTGTCCCTCTCATCCCATACCTCTTCTATTCGATCCATTTCGTACTGGATTGATTGGTGTAAACAATGTTTCATGGTGCCTCCAGTCTCTTTTTTTCAGTCAGTTACCTATTTTTATATTTCTTCTGTGTTTTTAACAATTTTCTGCAAAAATCCCACAGAATCATGAAATTTCCCTTACAAAAGTTGTCATTATTGTATATTTATGTTCTATTTATTCATTGATCCATGGGTTCTGTTTTTAACTGGTTTTTGCAATTAAGCTTTAGGTATTTTTGCTAATGAATTCTGATTTTTGTTATCCATTTTACTACCATTATTTAATAAAGATAACTCTGATTTATTCAGTTATTGGTAAGTTTCGATCTAAATTTCTAAAGTATGGTTATTCTTATCTAAAATTGTATGCTTTTATGTCTTGATTGTGTGTAAGTGCTCAAAATATTTAATACAAACATTTTTTTTAAATCCTAATGGTTTTCTATTTGTATCTTGAATTCAAATAAAAATTTCTTAATCAACCTTATTAAGATTACAACACATTTTTTATGAACTTGGTTTGTACAACTTATTTGTGATTAATTTCTCTCCTTAAATATTTTAATGTTGTTATTACCAATATTATCTATTATTACTGTAACCCACTATTGTTTTTATGTTAAACTTATTTAAAAATGTAATTAATATGGTTCACTTTTTAGAAACCTATGTGATTTCTTTAAACTCCTTTATGTTTGATGATAAATAAAACCATTTCTATTATAAAATTATTTTCACTAATTTAATGTTGAGACTAGAAAGGTATGACTGTTATTTTAAAGAGCACCCACGCAGTAATCCATGATATAACGAAAGGTGTTTATAAGCAACACACATTAAAATAATGCTTGCATAGTTACTAATAGTACATTCTATGAAAAACAAACACTGTGCGCAAAGTAATTGTTACAGAGGTCCCAAGTTGTGAAAACCGAATTCCTGGAGGTTTTCTTATGGTCGTCTGTACACCCTTTGTAATGTGTAAACTTCATAAAATGTGTGTAAAATACACATTGCTATTTAACAGTAGTTTTTGATTTTGTCACCGTTAAGGTATGACATTACTCTTCATAAAAACACATATCTAAACTTCATATATTCTTATTTTCAACCAATGCTTTGAAAAATAGGCCAATAATATTGTGTAATTGTGAAAATATTTTAAAACCTGGAGAATTTCCTGGAGAAAGCTAAATTCCGGGAGAACATTTGATAATTCTGGGAGCCCGGGAGATGATCCAAAATTCCTTGAGACTCCAGGACAATCCTGGAGACTTGGAAGTTCTGTTGTTACATGATTGACGTATGCCAATCTCATTTCATGTTGTTACTGTTGTACGATATGTGATGCCCTAAAATTATTTTGCTAGTGTACTTCACTGCATTTGAATCATATTTACAGACACGTAACCCTACTTTAAGCCTACTACTTTGAAAATTAAATCTTGGTAAGTGTGTGGGTATGTGGTTATATGACTTGGTACATGGCCACAATAAACCTACAATCACAATTAGTTTAAGATGGTGGACCTATACCTAGGTTCGAAATATTTTTAAGCAACTGATTTTATGCATAAAGGAAGTGGGTGGGCTTATACCCAAATCTATATGATAATGATTTACTATATAAATCTGATTTTCTGTACTAATTTGTTTTTCACAGAGGTTCGGTTATTGCTGATATTCTGGACTTTGTTGATATTTACTTGGTTATTTGGAGGATTACACATGTACTACAGTAAACAGTGGATGCTAATACTGCTTGTACTGTTTAACCTAGTTATGGTAAATCATTTGTTGTTGACTGTTTTAGTAGTAATAGTAATTTTGTTCAGATTTTATATCACTGCTGTATGTGACTTTGCCTAGTGCTTAAAACAATATGTGAAGTCTGAAAAAGGAATAAGTCGCATCGTAGGTGAGGTCAAATTGAGATAATAAAGACTTCATGTAGCAGGACGGCGAAGTGAGAGGACGGCGTTTTGTGTTTAATGAAGCGTATAAACATAAACAGGTTTACGCATTGGGAAAAACTAGCCTTACATTTCACTCTAGACTAAAACACATTATTTTAACACACTGGAAAGCGTCATTGTTGTTTTAAAAAGTTTATAAAATATTAGGATGATTTATAATATTTTGAAAATTCCATTTTTTTAATTATTATTGTAATTAACAATATGAATTACAATGTTTTGGGGAATAATACATTTTGTTGATGTTAACAGTAGTAGAGGTTCCAAACCTCCCCACCTTCAATATTTTAAACAGTCTCCTGATTTTTTTGAAGCAATCTCCCAATTTTCTGTTAAAATTTAAACATGTTCTAGCAACATAATTTGGCTTAGTCCAAGAATGATATTTAATCAATGAATACAGTACTTTTAAAATAGATAACTGCATACATCATTCTAAATTTTAGACCTCGGTGGTTGGAATGTCTGCGGTAGACAGGAAACATCCAAATTTGTCCTTATCCTAAAAAAAAACAGGATGAGAGTATGAGACAGGCGCAGTTTGAAAAAGGTTGGGGCTGAACCTAAATGCCGCCGACCACGGCCCACGGTATTCCCGTCTACCTGCGTAAAGTTCATAATCACTATCAATAAAATTTTCTAGAAATTTACAAATCTGATATATTTAGATAATATGTTTCATTTTGCCAAAGCAGCTCGCATACTATATGTAAACTTATTATTCTCAAACTTCAGTTACAGGCCCAAACCATTTTACCAGGTACTATCTTGGCCAGCCTATTTCTGTTAGGATAGAAGACATTGGATACCTCTCATATGAGAATCGAATGATTGAACTGGGTTTTGTTTCTTTGAAACGACGTTGGACTGTAATTGATATGTGTTTCTTTTTTAAACTGTTCAATAGCCCCTTAATAAATATGTTTGATTTTATCATTAAT